>JAWZYV010011891.1:0-237083 GCA_038373885.1 Cheiracanthium punctorium
AACACAAGCAGTAGATTTTTCATTTCATGTTTTTTTATCCCCCCACCCCCCCTAGAAAATGTCCTGGGAGGGGTTTTAACCTTAAAACCCCCTCACTTGGTTACGCGCCTGCCACCTGGTCCAACTAAATGAGATTTAATTGACCAATCAGCAAGCGTTGATTACAGCGCCGTTTTTTGTAGAAGTTTACGGAATCAAATCATTTATGCTTTAAAATTTGGTGAAAGTAGCATCTCGAGTTCGGGTCAGCCATGCAAAACATGTGTTTTACTATGGTTTATTGAAAATGAGTTAGTGTTGTGATGGTAAAGTAAATGGATTTTAAAGTAATACAAAGAGTAGCTGTTTTGATTTTTAAAATTAGTGAAAAAGTTTAGGAAAGACAAGAGTTACAAATAGATATTTTATATATGAGTTCACATGGAATTACATTTAAATATGTTGTTATTGTCAATGATGTTGTGTTTAGAAACAAGACTTGCATTGAGAAGTTAAAAGGTAAGATTTTTTGATTTAGGCATTTAAGTTTTTGGGAAAGTGAGGAGTTGCCGATAGATATTTCATATATGAGTATATGAGGAATTATGTTTAAATATGTTATTGTCAACAATTTTGTGATTAGAAACAAAATGGCTGCCATTTTCAAGGCTGGAGTTGTGTTGAGAATTTAAGTGGTGAAGTTTTTTGAATATGCCTTTTATGATAGTAAATTTTATTTGTGCAATGACTTCTTGCTGATGATATGGGGTATCAATTGGGAAATTTTAATAATAAGGTTTAGGGAGTTATCTGTTGAATAGGGATTGCTGATATTTTTTGTTCGCATTGTTGTTACAAAAAGGTTTATGTAGGAGAAAAAAGTGATAATTTCAAAATTGATAAAATATAAAAAAAATTAAAAAACTATGGCAAATGACATGCATTTACTTTTACATGCTCTTCTATAATAATATCGTAGTAACTGTGAATAAAAGTGTAATATGTTCTTGTCGATGTTTTTTTTCTAGAAACAAAATGGCCACTATTTTGGAACTCGGGAGTTGCGTCATGAGTCTGAAAAGTAAACCTAGGGTAGAGTAAGGGGGGATCAGGGGGGGCATGCACCCCCTGTCGGGGATCACTGGCCCCCCTGTCGGGGAGTGTCGTCGGGGATTTTTTTTAGAGAATTTGTTGGTGTAGAAAAACGAAGGAAATTTTGCAACCAGATAAAAATTTCCATTCAATGTGTCAGACCTGACCGTAGAGGTTCCATTCTCATTCTGCTTGGAATTATACGATATTCATATACTGAATATTGATTATCTGCAGCTCGGAGTATGTTTCTCTTGATCTGAAGGAACAAGCGAACAAGATCCACATTTCTAGGGTAAAACAGGGTTGCCCGATCTGCTGACAATTGCCTTCGTAAAGACCTTTTTAACTATGGTGAAAATCACTGGGCTTTCCTGTTAACCAAGAACAGATAATTACTGACCATCTCATCATAATAATTTTTAATATACGAAACCAAAGTAGGAAATTTATCTCTTACTTGAATACTTTTTTGAGACAGGGTTGGCTTTTTCCCGTCCAAAACTTGTTTTTCCCATCCCACTGGGAAAAACTGGTAAATACTGGAAAAAACTGGTAAATACCGGGAAAAAGTGGTAAATACTGGGAAAAACTTCCAAATGACAATATGTAAGATGTATTCTGGCTTCCTGAATATAACATGTAAAATTAGTTAGAAATACATAGTTATTACAAACTTCCCTTACGTTTAAAATTATTCTGTAGGAAAACAATATAATTAAATAAGAAATATTGCATAAAATATAAAAAAAAAAATGCTCATAAAATTTTTTAATGATAATGAATTTCCTAATTAAATATTTCAGAACTTAGAACACAATAAAATAAAATTATTAAACTTAAAAATATCAGTATCATCAAGAGAAACAAGGAAGAATTTGTGTTAAATTTAAATAAAAATGTTATTGTTTTTGTACATTATCAGTACCAGAAGTCCACCATATTTGTTTACATTTTTCTTGTTGCCAGATTCTTGCCTAGTCTGTAATAGAATGACTGAAGAATCAGTCTTTGAAGACTGATTCAGATTTTCTTTTTAAAAAAAACACATCAAACTCCATACAAAAACACCTTTTCCAAAGACTTTTTCTCTGAAGACATTACAAACACTATTTCACCTGCACTATGGTGGAAGAATTTAAAAGTAAAAGTAAAACTGGAATAGATGCAGAATTTCTCCAATTAATGGAACATCTTCAGGGGTATCCTGCATCATCAGCATCTCTGGAGTGTATTTTTTCTAATTTTTATTTCATTCAAAACAAGATTAGAAATAGACTGGGTTTACAAAAAGCCTCTAAATTGGTATTTTGTTATATGATGCTAAAATCTAATAATGTGGAAGTGGAGGACGAAGAATATGAATACGATAACACTTGGTAAATGTATGGGAATCTGTATGGTGTGTAAATAAATATTTAAATAAATGCACTCCATTGTATGTTTTTGTAAATCTTCCTTTTCTTTCTTTTTTGTTTACCTTTCAAGTTATTTACTTAGAACTCAATTTTGACATTTTTAAAGGTTGTTTTGAATTTATATTTATTTTTTTAATAATCAGTTTTTCCCATTTGGGAAAAACATAGTATTTCCCAGGACGGTAAATACCGGTTTTTACCATGGTATTTGCCGGGAGTGGGAAAAACCTTGCCAACCCTGTTTTGAGAGTCTGTGCAAGTACTGAAAGGTAAAATTTTGGGGTTTTATCGTTTGGCCCCCTTGTCGGGGAAGACGGCCCTCCCGTCGGGGAAAGTCTGGTGCCATCACTGGGTTTGAGACATGTATTTACAAATGTTAGTTTTAAAAGGATGTGTGTATAAGTTTTACTGATTTCTTTTTATAACAATTAATTGATCTTTCTAGGTTTACCAACTTTAGCCTATGGATTAGGTGCATCTTTACTAAAGAAGCATACAGAACTTGTCGTAACATCTAAAGGAACAGTTAAAATATTCTTTTTGAATAAAGAAAATGACTCTTTATATTGATGGTACTACAAGGTTTTTGAATTTAGCTTTTAGTTTCTGTTGAAAGAGTTTTTTAATCAGATTTAGAAAATGATTGATATTTTTTTAATATCATACTCTGAAATAAAGATCACCTAATTTAATAATACTTTAATAAGATTTTGTATGTGTTAATTTTTGCAATAAAATAATGAGTGTAGCCACATAACTGGCCTGGACTGGCTCCTTTGGGGGCTCTTGGCTAGCGATTGAAAAGGGGCCTCTTACTGAGCAATTTAGAGGTAATATAGTAAAACCTCGATACAATGATAAATCCTCTATAACAATAAAATTTTTGAGTCCCGCCGAATTTTGTGCAATATAATCTCTTATCGTTATAACTATACATCCCTCTAGAACAATAATATTATTTTGTCCCTTAAGTATCATTCTATTGAGCATAGTATATTCGAAGAAACTTATCCAGAATTGGCACAAAAATCACCTTTTGAAATATTCAGAATGTTTTTTGATGACAAAATTTTTTATCTAATTATTACAGAAACTCAGAGGTATGCAAAAAAAAGAATATCTTAGGATTTTCTTTGGCAGAAAAGGAGCTACGTAAATTTTTAGCAATAATATTATTTTCTGGATATCATTCTTTGCCGCAAGAAGACATGTACTGGAGTAAGTTGGATGACTGCAGCATACCTTTCATCAACAAATCAATGAGTTGACAAAGTTTCTGTAGCATAAAAACAGTATATACATCTATGCAACAATGATGCAATTGATTTAACTGACAAATTGGCTAAAATCCAATTATTTGTTGATACATTTTGTAAAAAACTTCAGCAGTTTGAAGTATTTTCAGAGCAATTATGTGTCGACGAGGAAATGATTCCTTATACAGGTCATCATTCTGCAAAAATGTATATGTGCTCCAAGCCCATAAAATTCAGGTGCTTGCTTCATCAAAAGGATATCCTTTCAATATTCAAGTTTATGTTGGTAAGGAACATAATGCAGATAATATGCATTCACTGGGAACAAGAGTTGTGTTAGATTTAACTTCATGTGTTTCAAATCCTCAGCAGCATGAACTTTATACGTTAACTTTTTTACATCCTTCCCGTTATTGAAAGAAATGAAGTCCAGGAACTTTCGAACAACTGGAACAATAAGAGAAAATAGATTGCAAAACTGTTCGCTTGAAGATTCAAAAACTTTAAAGAAAAAAAGAGCAAGGAACCTTCGGCTCCATTTCTACAGAATTAATTACTATAGTTAAGTCGAAAGATAATAAGGTTATTTGCTTGGCTTCAAATTTTGAACCAATTAAACCAATAGGTTCAGCTAAAAGATGGAGCGCAGCAGAAAAGAAAAGAATTGATATGCCCCAGCCCCATGTTTTCGCATCATATAACAGAAACATAGGGGGTGTAGACCTACTAGATCGATGTTTGAGACTCTACCATCCCAAAATAAAAGAGGAAAAATAGTGGTGGCCATTTTGTTTGAATGGCCTACGGTAATATATTTTGTCTTGTTGGCCTATGAAATTTTATTTTATTTTTCATAAAATTTTGATATAAAAAATATATTTCACAACAATATTTAAAATTGGGGGCCCTGGGCAAAGTCCCGATTTGCCCATGCGTTAATAAGGCCCTGAATGTAATGCTGCATAAGAAGTGTTCTGCAATGTTCCATGTAAAATAGTAAGTACGAATGCTGGAATCTGAAAAATAAAGATGTGCATAATGAAAATGTTTCTTGAACAGGTAAAATGATTTTAGACGGGTAAAACATTTTTTTAAATTACTTAAAAAGATAACTAAACTTATACAATAAAATATTGTATTGATATTTAATACTAAAACCAAAGGTGATGTTCAATAACATGCCTCAAAAATTTCTATACATCCAAGTAAATAATTATGTAATGTCTAAAATGTGTAACATAGCTTTTCACAAATTTTAAATATTAGTAAAATGTATAAGTTTTTCTGAAAATGTGGTTTTGGGTTTGATATGCTCCTTCTCATAATTAAAAAATTAAAAATATCTGTCAAAATTGTGCATTAGTATAAAGTAAAGTAAAACAGCTTTACCCCCACTAAGTGCCAACATTCCCTTTTTGGGAACATGCTGTTTCTCTTAAACATTTTAATTTTTTGGATTTTTTTTACTTTAAAGACTTTCTATGCATTAATAAAAACTTATGGTTTCATTAAAAATACTCTTAAAACATATAGTGGTGCCTAATGGATTAAATATTTTCGGCATTGTGCATAACATGCTAGCAGAGTGGTAATAGGATTGTGTTAAGATCATCTACCATGGTGAATGAAAAAGTGAAGAAACAGGAAAATTTTACAGGTGAGAGAAAACAAGAGGAGCACATTTCTATAATCAAAGAGCCTGGTTCAGTTTACTTGACCTATGTTTCTCCTGATGAAATCGATGCGGGTGGAACAGCCTCAGCTATCAAGAGCTAGATAGTGTTCACACATTTTTGTAACGATTTTGATTTTCTCCATGAAGTTAAATATTAATTTGAAAATAAAAATGTGATTGGTATCAAGTTGTAGTAAAGCTTATTTATCGTCTGCAGCATTAAAAATATTCTTTGCTTTAAAATGTCGCTGAACCGAAGGCTATATTTTTGCGCTATTCGAAGAGAAATACTCTTATTCAGTTATTAAAAAAGATGTTAAAATCATGGTTTTAATATTTCTATACGTAAAATAAGTGACATAATTAATATGAAGGGAAGGAAACGTCAAAGTTTATATTTCACTGGAGTAAAGGCAAAAAATGCATACCCAACAAAGGTACGTACACCTCTTATTAAATCTAAAGTAGCATCTCATGTTTTAAAGGAAAATCCAACTACCCAAAGAACTATCGCAAAATCTTTAAATATTTCTGTAGGAACTGTGAACAAAATTATAAAATCAAATTTAAAGATAATCAAAGCAAAAAAAAACACGATGTTCATCGCCTAACTCCGAAACATGTTTCTCAGCATAAGACTATGTGTAGATTGTTGTATGAAAATTATTTGGCGGGTGAAAAATGGAAATATGCAGTTACAATTGATGGAGCTTAGATACATTTATCCGACTGCAATAGAAAAAGATCAATTTACTACTGCAAAAGAGGAGGAAAAGACTTAACAAGTTGGTTTAGAGAAAACAAGGAAAGTTTTTCTAAAGGTTTTATGGTTATTACTGGATTTTCTTATAACGGAAAACTTACAATAAGGAAAGTAGGAAAAAATGTCAAAATTTATTCGGATTACTATCAGAAGTATGTTTTAACACCTATTTTTAAAGAAGAAATTCCATCCCTTTATCCAAACAATCCTCACTGTGTTAAGTTCCATCAGGATAAAGCTTCAAGCCATACCTCTAAATCTACTGCTTTATTTTTTGATAAAATGAGAAATGAAACTGGAATTGAAGCTATTCCCTTTAAATGCATCCCACCCAAGTACCCTGACGAGTCTCCTATGGATTACTGTGCATTTGGACTTTTAAAATAAGCTCTTTATAAGCGGTCCGAAAACATTGGGTGGACTCCGGAAGATTGTGAAGGAGGAGTGGAATAATATCAGCCTTGATGTTTTCAGTAAAGGACTTTTATCTTGGTAATCAAGATGTAATATGATAGTTCAAAGAAAGGGCTATCAGATTGAACACATTAGAAAATAAAATTTTTATATTTATTTCTATATATATCTTTGCAAAATCGTTACAAAAATATGTGAACACCCTCTATATTTCATTCGAGAAGGTACAGACCTGACTGAACTCGCCTGCATCGGGTTCCACTTGCGAAAAAAGAACACTAGCGTACATGCCCGCATTATTTGTCTTTCAGAAGAGTACTTACAATGACTGCTACAATGGATTATTTACCAGCTACATTCAAATGAATTGCTGTAAGACATCTATTTGAAAAAAATTAATGGGAAGACATCAGGTCGAAAAGGTTTTCTCGAAATAGATAAACAGCTTCCTACTTTTCACAATCAGCAAGACATTGAACTTAAAAGTATTGAATCATTACTACCTGAGATCGAAATCAGTTTGCTAAGCAAAGATCAGGCTTATCTTTACAGAATTTGTCCGGCTGTATCAAGTGGTTGTTGCCCAAACCATCTGGCCAAGTTAATTCCTGGACCTATACACCACGCTCAATGGTTGACTCTTACTTGACACATCGTGAGAAACTGCATATCTAGAAAAAAGTCCATCCCTAGAACTAAGACATTGACAAAATTCGTCATCAAAGTTTATGCCCCATGTGGTTTGATATTAAATGCAAAGGAACTGTTATAAGGATGCAAAGAACTTTTGGCTGATGATTAGAAAGATGTATTATTTACCTGAAGATCTTCAGTTTCTTTACCTCGGACTCGAATGCCACGCCTTCTGGGGCCATCCAGAAAACATACTAGTCAATATGCTGGCAGGTGTGCGACAAGATGTTCGGCAGCAAGCAGCCAAAAGAATCTTGGAAGCAAGGGTGACACAAAGTAAACCATTCAGGAAAGCGGTACGGAAGTTTACACCACCAAAGATAAATTTCAATGCTGAAGAATGCACTGATTTAATAATTTGGGAGAAAGAGAAGATAATGTTATCTCCAATGGTTGATAGGCTTACTAAAGAAGATCTAAATAACGTCATTACCGTAAATTGAAGATTCATTGAAAAACTCCAGTTATTCTTCGACTTACCTTGCCATAACGAAGCAGTCGAACGATGTGTTAAGGACATAACAGCCGCCTCTACTGTTGTATGCGAAAGAGACGCTAAGGACGGCTATATCCAGGCATGAACAAAAAATCAGCATGTGATGCCAAGGTTTGAGAGCAAGTCCGATTTTAGAATTTAAGTTAATTTAGTGTAGCGGGCGGCACTCGATTTGCTGCCACCTCCTCGTGGTGAGTGCTGGATAGTTGATTATTCGATGAACCAAGAGTTGCAATTATTCCCTCTCCACCCAAACACGCTGCAGATTAAAAATTTATTGTAATGTAACTAAATAAAAGCACGTTTGACTTCATACAGCAATCCCATAATTGATAAAAATTTTGCTATATCTGGTGATTTTTGTTGAAAATTCAGAGCCTTTGGAGGGACTCAGACATATCAAACAGGCAATACTAGTTGTTATCTGACCATGGACCATTCTATTATTGTCAACTTTTATGTAGTTGTTATTGTAAAAGAATATTTTTAATCTATTCCGAGGTCGATTTCATATAATTTCGAATTGTTATATTATTTTCTTTATTTTAATAATTTAAATTGTGTTAGTTTTCTTTCCCCTGAATCATGAGTTTATAAAAGAAAATTATGTTTAAAGCATACTTATGTAAGATTATACTTTTATAGCATCTGTATTTATGTAAGAAGATTGAATTTACATTTATAGAATTTATTTATGTTAGAATTATTAGAAAAAATAAGTATTCTATGTTTAAATTAAAACACTGTAGGTGAATTTACTATTTCAATCTTAAAAAATATTAGCATACATGTTAACACTATAGTACTATATCCCATCATTTTTCACACCTTTAAAAATACATTTTAAATGAAAACATTTTATTATTAATGAAATATATTTCATTATAAGTTCTGAATAATGTCCTAGAAAAAAAACGTTCTTTCAACTTTAGCAGGCATTCCCAGAAGGGGAACATCAGAAGGAGACTGAACAAGACACTAAATAAACTCACTCAGCTAATGATTCCGTTCTGAGTATCTCAAGAAACTTTGTGCCTAATGAAGAAGAAAATTCCGACTAGTTAGACCAAATCAGACAGGAAAGACATCCTCTTTCAATAAGTTAGGTATTCTCAGGAGTGACATCCAGGATTCCAACTTTCAGGATATTAACGATCTCAAAGCAAAGCGAAAAAAAAAGGACGAACCTGCTGAGGAGCATCAAAGGTGTAAATGCATGAATGTGTAGCTCAAAAACGAGATGTGGAAGGAGAATGACAAAGAATAGCTAGACATGGACAAGCACTTTGCGTAAACAATCTTAATTATCTTCTAAACCATTGCAAATGCAAATACTTCCTATCATAGTTTACAATCTTTTAACAGGGCTTGCATTCACCGTGGAGCTTTGCATTTTCCTGAAGAAAGAGTAAAAAAAACCAGATTAACAGAAATTATTTTGGGGACTATTGTTTGCAGGGTATGATTGGTGTAAGACATCCTGAATTTCCTAATGAATTGGTGTGATTGTTCCTTCAATGCCATGCACATTCCAAAGAATTTGAACTTTGAACACTTGCTTTGCAATGGCTTTATTCACAGTATATGATGGCTGAAACTATTAACATTCGAGGTGCATACAGCTACGTTACAAACAGTCAATAATAGATTTGATGAGATTAGAACAAACTTATTCATTTGACAGCTCATCCAACTCAAAATCCTGTTGTTGAATTTGAAAGTGCTCAATATGGTCAGTTATATTTCTGAGATAATAAAACGCTGTTGGTGAATGCATGAACAATTCCCATTATATCAGCCAAGATCTTCACTGACACCCTCACTGACCCACTCTGCTGCAAAAGGAAAGGAGGTACCTTATGATAAATCTTCAGTACGACAAGGATGTAAATCTTTGGTGATCATGAAGATTATTGATAAATGTCCAACCATTAACATACCTATTATTTTACTCCTAAGGAGCCTTTAGATTCTGAGCATAGCTCGGTAACCTGGTACTGTTACTATGTTGTATTTTTTGGGGGAGGGATTGTGTTTTAATGGATTTAAGCAGTAACTTTTTATTTTAATTGATTCAACTGGCAAATGTTTTTATTTCAATATTAGTAAGTTATGCTGGTATAATTTAAATGCCTTATGTCAGAAGATATAATGGTCTGGGTGACTCTTCTATTTTTTAAATATCAATAGTATTGTTCTTTAATTTCCTGAATAATTACCTTTTTACTTTAAATTAATTCTGCCTTTGTTTTCCCCATCTCCGGAGGTGTAAATTTAATTTTCTTGTAACTTCTGCTCCTTTTCTGCTAACTATTACGTTTTCTCAATAGCTTAACTTGTATTCTGCAATACAGGTAATACTCCTCCACCTTTTGTTTAAGTCTGGTTTTTAATTATTTTTAACCACTTCAGATTTAAATTTTAACTCCTAACTTTACCCAGGGTTGTCTCAGACAATTAGCTATCTCCTGCTAAAATTTTAAGAAGTTTCATTATATTTTTAATTCACTTCGCTATTGTTTGGTAAATTTTCTCATTCAAAATGGCCGCCTTGCTTCAGTCTTCTCCATTTTTTCTTTCTTTCGGTTAAGATCCTTCCTTGCTGCCATCTTTCTCTTGAAGTTTCGCAGCGATGAGATGGCGCGCTCTGATTGGTCCCCGTGTACGGCGTCGCTAGACCACCAACATCCTGCCATCTTTTTGTTGAACTGAAAAAGCGTTCTGAGATACCCATTAGGGTTTAAGTGAAAAAAATTTCTATCACCATAATTTATTTTAATTTAGCAGAGTCATAATAACTTGCAGTGGTAGCGTTTGCTGTTCTTTCCCGGATACCTATAAGTTTCAAATTTGTAATGCTGAAAAAATTGCTTTAAAGACTTCAAATAACCAGACCTTTAAATTTATAACAAACATTAATTTTTATTTAACAATTAACAAAAAAAACAATAACAGATATAAAATGACTAGGTAAGTAAATTGATGTAATTAAAGAAATTATTTATCTTATTAATTTTCATTCAAAAACAAAAGGAGATCATGGCAGCAGCACAATCTGCAAAATAAGTTGAATAGGAGGTTGACACTTTGATTATTGGATGCCGGGGGATATTGAAAAAAATATGCAATTATTTTGAATCCACATCCTTATAATTGATTACTTTATAACTGCTTGAAATACTGTATAAGATCATTGAACTTAATTGAAATAAACTTTCCTTAAAGATCAAAAGCTGCTAAAAATAAAAGTAATGCCCTTCCTGGGCAGAGGTAGCCTTCTTGGCTCACTGTATTACACCTGCATAGTGCTACACTAAAAACGAAACTCGAAACTGAAGCTGGCACGTAAGACCGCTACTTTTAAATGATTCTGCCGCAGACTGATACGAGGTAACGCCCACTCCAGTCGAGTGGTGAAGTGATGGTAAGCAGTAGCCAATCAGATTGCTCTATGGCGTCACCCCAGCGTACATGTGCCTGCCGGCTCCGATCGTGACGCAACAACATGGCGGATTCGCCGATGTCCGATTGTGCTGGAGGAATAATTGTTTACCTCAAAGTGCTTACGTGCTAAGTTTAAATAAAGCAGTACTTGTGATTTTAAAGCATTTAAAAGGTGTTTGGAACTAAGGAAGGTAGAAAAGAATTAAGTTTTTACTGCACAGGTATTTGAATGGTAATTACTATAGAATTAAGTTGAATAAAGTTGAAGTTAAGTTGAACACTTAGCATTTGAAAATTCTGGGCCAACAAAGAGAGAGCGTGCGAGGTGGTGAGATCATTCATTCGAAGGCAAGACGCGCGGAGGCTCGAATGTAGTAGGTAGCCTGATCTGCTGACAAAAACTTGGGCCGTAAGGCCCAAGCTCAATTTTTGGTCGCCCCTGCATTCAATTGTGAAGATGTGAACGTACTGATTCTGGGCCAGGGGGCCAATTTTTTTTTTTTAATGATCACCTTCCGATAATTTGTTTGTTTGTTTTATTTTATCATCATCACTCATATTACCATGCAGTTTTGGCCATGAACCACCACCTAGACCACCGCGCCTCTGCAGTGGGCTTGAGCCCCTCCACCTCACCAGTTTCTGCTCGTCATGACTTCACAAATTAAAAGGGGGCCAAAGCTTCTCCCTTTCGGGCTCCAGAAAATCGGCTAGCGACGTGGCTTAGAGCTCCTGACCACCACCACTGCAATATGATGTCTGCGACGTACCTGCCGAAATACCAACATCGCCTTGACCGATATGCCTGCGAGAACTTCCTGATCGACGACCGCCGGGTCCAGTAAGTCGCCAGTGTCCGGAGATTTGGTGAGATAGTTCTGTCATTTTTTTTTTGTCTAGAACTTGATTCGCGAAAACCACATGATTCTCCTGGCTGAGCTTGTTCACCGACTTGAGTAACTAACTAATCTTTCATGAACTCTTAAATTTTAGTAGAACTTTTTAAAACTGTAAAAAGGGGGGAGGGAGTAAAAACTTATTTGTAATGCCAGTAAATGTAAATGCTAACTCTTCCTGTGATGTGGGTAACTTTGTGTAAAATCATGTTCAGATTACCATTTTTATATGCAAGTGTTGCTTTTATTTTAATTTGTGAATTTTGGGTTTGTTAAATATGTTTGATATCTTAAATTTATTTAGCTCATAGGGGGTTATAGTTATTTATTTCTTTACTTACTGATTATGCCTTTTGTTGAAATTTTGGGGATTTAAGTGGTAGTCTAGGATTTCGAAAGGGATTTCATTTGAAGCCCAGAGAAGGCTTGGCACTAGGAAAGGAAGGGGGGACTTGATAGACCTAACTAATTCAGTTTTTTTTATGTTTTGATAGGTTTTTTTTTTCTTTTAATTAAAGTGCAGAAATATTTTTTTTAACTTTTAATTGGGTACCCAATTGAATTTATCAGAGATTTCACAAAATCTCTTGTTCACGCCACTAAATAATTAAAATATCCTTTTTTGTCAAGGATTAATAGTTGGAGTCCAATTCAATTTTTTTTTAATGGATTGTTTCATGCATATCCTCTCAGTGCTGCATTATTTAACGTGTTACTGTAACTGAAATGACGTATAGCTGCATGTGTTTAACTTTGTGATGTTGTTAAAATTAATGTAATGGTGATTAACATACTTTATGCTTATTTCACTGTATCGCTCACATACCTCCCCGGCTTGGAAGGCTCTGGGTTATTACCTTTTCTTTCAGGAAATTTCACAACTCATTGTCATCTTTTAGATCTTTACAGGTTTTGCCATCTTATGATTTTTTTTTTTTTGTCTTAGCTAAATTTCACGGCCGTGGTGAGTAGAACCAGCCACCACAACTATAAACAGGCAAATGAAAGGGACGTTTCCGACCCACATTCCTGCGTGTTGTATTTAGAAGGCAACAAATATTTTTTTAATGAATCAATTAACATTTTTTAAAGATCGACTAATGTGTTAACACAAGTTTTATTAACGCTTTTTTATTTAATACTAGCTGAAGTACCCGTCGTTGACGGGTGAGTACTGAATGCAAATTTCCAAAAAGCAAGAACTTTTGTCAGCATTGTAGGAGTATATAGAATGGGTGTAGTATACTGCCAAAAGTAAAGAAAAAAGTTAAAATTTTTATGTATTGTTAAAATATTACAGGTTAGTGAGTAACTAAGTAATATCATTTCATTCGCTTTAGTCGTAATTATGTGATGCGTGAATGAATATTTCTGCATATTGAAATAATTTTCTCAAAATCTAATCAACATTTTTGAAAAATTGGAAGCCTAAAATTTAAGTTGAGTGACAACCTATCATGTCACCAAATTTCGTTTCCTTCCCTGCTGTCTTTATTTCATGATGCTGGAACAAAACTTTCAGCATTTTATAACAATTTTCTCAAAATCTCAAAATATAATCAAAATATTTTTAAAATTCAACACCTATAAATTAAGATTAGCAACTACCTATCATATTACCAAATTTCGTATTAGTCGTTGTTACATAATGCTTGAAGAAATATAACAGCATTTTGAAAGAATTTTCACAAAATCTCGAAATCTAATAAAAATATTAGGCAAGTTGGAGTGTTTAGGCTGATTATTTTACCAACTATGCGAAAAATTTCAGACCTGGGGCCAGCTCTGGAATTTTTCGCATAGTTGGTAAAATAATCAGCCTAAACACTCCAACTTGCCTAATATACTTGAAAGGTTGATACAATCACTTTCTAAAAATATCTAATAAAAATGTTTAAAAAATTGGACACCTATACTTTATGTTGAGCGACAACCTATCATGTGACCAAATTTCATATCATTCGCTTTGTCGTTATTACGTAATGCGTGAACAAAAATTCACTCAGTTTGAAACGATTTTTGCAAAATCCCAAAATCTGATTTTTTTTATTTATTTATTTATTTATTTATTTTTTTTTTTTTAGATGCTTATAGTTTAAGGGGTGAGTGACCACCTATCATTTCACCAAATACCATTTTTTCACCTTTGCAGTTATTACGTGATGTGCGAACACAAATTTACGCAGTTTGAAACAATTTTCTCAAAATCTAATCAAGATTTTTTAAAAATACGCTGCCTAACAATTTCATGTTTAAGTTGAGTGACCACCAATCATGATACCAAATTTCATTTGTTTTTTTTACGTGATGCTCGACAGGGCCGGCCACAGGGGGGGGGGGATGCTGCAGATACAAGGCACCTGGGCCCTGGTTTCAGAAGGGTCCCCAAATCCGTTCTATATTTTTTATTATGTCTCTCTCTCTTATAGTGAAAAATATAAAAGATTTCTTTAGATTAAAGTAGACTGATACTGTTGTGTGACTACTCTGCATCTTTCAGAGCTAAATATCATTTATAAAAGTGTCTTTCTACGACAGTACACCCCAGCTCTGATCAAATATCACTTAACCTTTCACCGTGGAAAGAGCGAAAACATCAGTTAGAGGAAAATACAATTATCAGATCTGGACCATTGGTCATAACGATCGCTCATTAGCGAATTCATTGAGAAGAACCGAAACCCAAAGAACAGCGGAAGAGGCCTTTTTGTTGTCAAAACCAAGGACTGATTGATTAATACCTGTGGTGTGGGGGCCCCCTCTAAACTAACTTTGTTGATACGAAGCACGTTTCACACATCTGGCATTAATTTGAAGGTAAGAGTACACAAAGAATAAAAAGTAACCTGCATTTGGGTACCTTTGCAAGCATGGGAACATTTTTTTTCCCATTTACAATTGTGCAAATGTGTTGGTCAAATCCTATTTTGCAGTTACTCCTTCTCTCAAAGTTATTGACCGAAGTTGAGCCATTGGAAGTGTCTGCTTGCATTAGACTTTGTACGAGTCTATTAACTTTTGTGTATATGTTATATATATTTTGAAAGATTTTTCTTGAATTTTATGACTTTCACAAGCCTAAATTATGGATTAAGCTTTACCAATTTTATCATCGCGTTTTCTACATTTGAAAAAAGGTAAGTCGTTATTTTGTTTATAATAGCCGAGATTGCAAATAATTAGATAATTTTCATCAAAAAGTTTTAAATTGTGTTAAGTTTCACATTTATAAAAGTTTTAAATGCATTTTGATTGTTCTTGTAACTTATATTTACGCGATTTAATCCGTAAGCAATAAATGAGTATGTAGAGTAATCGAAGTTCTGCAGTCAGATGAAACAGCTATTCTGAAGTAGAAAAAGTACTTTTAAATCTGTGTTTATTGAAAATTAGGAATATAAAATATTTCAAACACATTAATCGATCTCAACCCCTTCTTCTTCGACGTCGCATCTCACACTTTCGGTGTTTTTGGGCCCGCACAGTCGGCGGCGCGTGCCATGCGACGTACAGTTGATAACATTTAGGGAATATAATTAAACACTTTATATGTACAGTGATTTTTATGTTAGAATATAGAAAAAGATCGTGGCCAACTGAACACCATATTTAGTTTCCAAATGTACGTGTGGGTTGGTTAACATTTTGAAAAGATATTAAAAATTTACTGTTTCTAAAAAGCGGTTAGATGTGTTCGGTAAGGGTTGGTAACTATGAAAAAAAAAATAATAATAATTTCGAAAAAATATCCTACCAATAAAGGGTTAATTCCAAAAAAATACCAACTGAAATTAACAATAGATTTCGAATGGATGTTGCTCTATTTTCTAATAGAACCCTCATACTTAAAATAGCACTCATACTATATTTGAATATTTACAGTATAATAGCGGATAAAAGTATACATAAAATTGGATGATTGAAATGTACGTCTCGGGCACATAACCAGAAAGAAAAAGATAAATCGGGGCGGGCCCAAAAGGAGGCATTTCTAATTAAGATAGCATTTCTACGAAAAAGCTTGATTATTGACATCCAATTAAGAAAATTGTGAATTTCGGAAGGGTCCGAGACCTCCATCGCCTATTCTCTGGCTACGTCCCTGATATGTCTGTTCATCCACGATCCATTCTTAAACATTTTATCGCATCATTTCTTTTCTAAAGTAGTACTGATTAGATTTTAAAATCTTAGAAAGTTTGAAACAATACTCCAAATTCATCTGACTCTCTAAATTAGAAAGCAAGATCATCAAAAATGTCACTTTCCAAAAAATTTATTCACTAAATACAGTGAAAAGATGCTAAATTTAGCGACAAATCCCTTAAATTGGCAGCACTGACTAATGAAATGTCCTCTTATATTAAATTAATGGACTTAATGTGAAGAAAAATATTCAAACTTAACTTAAGTATTAAATTATTGATTTTATTTAATTTGACCTAAGCTTTAAGTCACCCCCCCCCCACTTCTATTGTGGGCTTCTTTTTCAAATTTTAAATAGGTAGTTGGTCAACAAAATATTTATTTTACTGTCTTCACTACTAAGAAAACTACTCTGAAACAATTAATGTCAGTGTCACTCTCGGTGGTCGGTGGATCTCCAGAGTGAATAGATTCATATTTTCTCACATTTTTCAGTATTAGTAATACAGGTTAACTGAAATGGGTGATAAACGGCCCCACAGGTTTAGCATACATATTCAGTACGGTTTAGACCTCCAACCAGTGCCGGCTCAAGGTACCGGCAACTCGGGCAGCTGCCCGGGGCGCTATATGTTTACGGGCACCATGAAAACATAATCTTAGGAGAGAGAACGGATTTTTTTTTTCTTTTGAAGGTTTATCCAACGGGAGACTGTCCCACTTGCCCATGGTCAGGTAAGCTCCCTTTGTAGTTTCTTCCTATTCTTCGCTATCATCGTCGTTTTTATTGACTTTGGAATGTTAAAAGATATTTTCTAAGAAAGGATTATCTGAGCTGGTGACAGTGGCGGATCCAGAAATTTTTTTTGGGAGGGGCTAAATTATTTTAAAAGCTTATTTCACCCAATTAAAATGTACTATAAATCAAAAAAGCTTATTTCACCCAATTAAAATGTACTATAAATCAAATTTTAGTCTAAACCTATGTATTAGGCTTTTGGGAGGGGCTAAGTAATAAAATATGATCATTTTAGCTATTTAAAGCGTATAATAAAGCAGAATGTTACCCTTGAGCAATCTCTTTTAGGGGGGTGCTGAAGCCCCCTAGCCCCTCCCCTGGATCTGCTACTGGCTGGTGAGGTGGTAGTCAGTAGAAATTTTATAAATCACAAAAATATTCCTCGATATAACCAGGTTTTACTTGTTAAAAACGAGTTATACTCCCATAAACTTAGCATTGTACCAGCCAAGTATTTTCGATTTTCTCATTCAATCTGGAATCTTCTTAAATAAGGAGTCGTCATAAACGAGTTAGATTTATTTAAAAAGGGCGCCAAAAATTAGCTTGTTCAGGGTGCCAGGTATACCTTAGAGCCGGCCTTCAACCCTAATTACCACGACCATTAAAGTGGTATTAGTGGTATTTCAGTTCATTCTTAATGTTTGTTTTATAAATGGTTCTATTAATTAATGAATTTTTAGCATCTATAATGTTTGGGGGCCCCCAAAAATGTTTGCAACCGGGCCACTTCAAACAGAAGGCCGGTCCTGATGCTCGAACACAAATTTATGCAGTTTGAAAGGATTTTCACAAAATCTCAAAATCTAATCAAGATTTTAAAAAAATTCCATGCCTATGTTTTAAGTTGAGTGACCACCTATCATGACACCAAATTTCATATTATTCGCTTCAGTCGTTTTTACGTGATGCTTGAACAAAAAAAGTGTCACAGAACAACAGACAGACAAACTTTTTTTTGAGGGTCACACCTTATTCCCAGGTGCTTGAAACAGATAGAAATCACAAAATTTTTTAATTCTAAGAAATGTACAGACAAAAGTCTAATTTTATTTATATAGATAACAAAAAGGGGTTACAAATAGCTTTTCAAATGAAAACTGCTCCCCCCCCCAACTGCTACTTAAAATAGTAGGGTGGGGCTGGGAGCCTCACAAAACTCGCTTTGCCCCTGCTAATTTTTGACTTACCCCGCCACTGCCTGAGTGAATGCTTGAGGATTTGGTTACCATCTCATTGCAATTCCCCATGCAACAGAACAGCAGCACATCCATTTTGATTGGCTAGGCCATAGATGAAGTGGATATCCACCAGCTTGGCATTCATATAACGATTCATGTTCATCGCATGCTGTCCATGTCTGAGATGAGGAAACACGCGCCGACCTTACGAGCTAGGATACACCGCCACTCATCTCTTTCCGGAATAATTATGGCTCCTCACGATGTTCTCTACCTCCCCCTACACCATGTATATACAGTAGAAGACCCAAAATCCGCAAGGCTCTAAAATCCGCACTGTCTGTTCAATGTAAACAATGAAATCTGCCCTGTCAGCTGCAAGTTCAGAAAACTATAACCGCAAAGTAAAACTAAATAAGCTATTCCCACTTGAAAAAGATATTTTAAGAATTAGTGGGCTCTGATGGTAACATTGAAATCCTTCAAATGACTGACAGTGACATAATTAACACTCAATTATGGCATACCTGCCAACCTAAGAAAATTAACATCAGTAAAATTATGTCCTCATTTCAATAAATTTTTACCTCCCATCAGTAAAACTGAGTTCATTTATTTTTTTGGTACTAATAATTTCTGCTCTTGTTAAGCTAAGCTTATTTCTGGTCAAAATATTTTTATTTTTATTAAATCATTTTCATTCATAACTGAGCCTGCTCTACTTAGTGTTAGTTTTCTTACCTGGTTTAATTAGGGAGGGGGGGGGTAAAAATTTAATTTAAAATAGGAATCAGTTTTCATCCTTACGGCATTAAAGCTTTAAATGAAAGAGTTCTAAAAGAAAAATATTTACTGACAAGAGCGATGGAAAAAGATTGAATTCAAAATCTGAACATGCCCCATTCAATAAAGTGTTTTTTCTTTATTGGTTTCCTTGAGAGAGGAAGGAGGGGGGTTGGGGGGTAAAAATTATTTTAAATTCAAAATGGGAGTCAATTTTTACTCTTATGGCATTGGATATTTAAATAAAGGAGTGCTGAAGGGAAAATATATATTCTCTAGACGGTTGGAAGAAGATTGAATTGTATGAAATTGCGAACTTCGAAATTAGCCGAGCAATCCTTAAAATTACTCCTCATCTCCGTACATCAGTAAATTAATGGCAAAATCCGTATATTTTACGGATAATCCGTAAAAGTTGGCAAGTATGTTATGGTCACATGACACAGACTCTGACACAGTAACAACTGAGGATGATCAAAAAGTTGATAATATAACATTTAATGAAGGCTAGGCTCTCAGAAAGAAATATCTCGAATTTGTAGAGCAGCAAAGCTGTGTTACATAACAGGAAATAATGAAAAAAAAAAAAAAAACTATAGTTAGAACATCCCAAAGTCCTAAACTACTATTGAATGTACATGTTTAAATAAGTTGTACTATAATTTCATAATTTTGTATATTGTATTATCCCTCTGTATTTTTATATCATGATTCTGATTATAAGTAACATGTGATCTTTATTGTTTTTTTTTTTTTTTTCTGCATGGGGTGGAGGGAAATAGAATAAATTTCCTAATATGCCGCAAAATTCTAAAATCTGCACTAGGTCTGGAACCAAGGTGTGCGGTTTTCGGGTCATCTACTGTAATAACTTATATAAATATACAAGTTTAAATGTACATTATTAGTTCAAGAATCCATGTATAGATGGCAGCACTAGACAATGGGATCAATAAAGCTAATGTAAGGTCATGGACATAAAATTAGATCTTGAATCAGCAATAGCATTTCTTCTGCAAAAATAGACCTAATGTCGATTCTGTTAAATGAAGGTGCACCATCTGGCAGGTCCTTAGCATAGTATTTATGCAAAAGAATTCGCATTTTTATTTTTAAACAGGGTGTCTACCGCTCCGGAAAGTCTGGAAAAAGCCAGGAAAATGGAAAATGGGTCCGGAAAAAGCCGGGAAATTAGTTAATGGGTCCGGATAATTCACCAAAAGAATCATTTTTTTTTTTCGGTATCCCTTTTTTTTAACCCTTCCTATTTGTCAGTCTCGAAACCGAAAGCAACTGCAACGTATTTTCCGGACCGCAAAAGCATCAAGCCATGTGTTTACATAAGGAGGGGAAAATGGGGGCTCATCCATCGTGACGGGAGGGTAAAAAAGCTGTCGTCAGCGCGTGATCATCCGTCTGGTTTGCAATAGAATTTCATTCATTGATTATTTATTTTAACTCAGTGTTTTGGATTTGAAGTGTAGAAAGACGAAAGTGGTGTAGTATTCTACTTACTACTGCCGTGAAAGTTTAGTTTAGTTAAAAAAAATTTGATTTTTTAAATTGAGCAAGTTTCCAAATCAGAATTAAGATTTTACCATGCGTTGTGTCCGATAGTGTAGAAAATAACCCAATGATCTCAGCCTTGCCTGAAGTGTGTGTTAGAAAAGTGGTAAAATAAACACAGAGACATCGTATAAGATCACCAAATCACAAATTTATTTAACAAATAACAGGGGTAAACAGCTAGTGGCCTCGCGACATCAGTAAAAGAAATGAAAAGTAAGTAAACACTGCGCAGGGGTTTAACAGCGCGTGGTAGAATTGCTCAGGAACAAAAAAATACTAGAATGCTTTAATTACCCAATTATTAGCCCTTGAAAGTTAAACAAAAAAAAGGAAAAAGGAAATGCTTAAATAAAGTTGTCATGACAAAGGTAGTTTGATTGGATCCAAGTACTTAAGTTAAAAGGCTCTGCTGCAGCATGAGAAAAAAAAATTTATCCTACCAAAAAGAAAAAAAAAAGAAAATTGGGCAAACAAGTCCCCACCTTTTCCTAGCCTCACAAGGCATGTGATGAAAATCCCGCATTAAATCCCTACCTGTTACTTGAAACCCCACCTCTTATATCCAACAGGTTAGTTTAAACAATTGCCAAAATAAAGAAATTACAAAACAAAAAAGGGAACTTTGCAATTTTTTACACCAAAGGGTGCAGCAAAATACATTGATGTGCAGAACAACTCAAACAATTACAGAGATTAGCTTAGGCCAAACCAGAAATCAACATGGCATCCACAATTATGATTTTAACAAAAAGGATTTAAACATCGTTACTGGAAGCAATACATTAGAATGGCACACAAAGTTGAAAAAAGAAAATTTAGCATTTGTTATTTAATCCCCCCCCATTAAACATTATAAGAACAAAAGGGATAGTTCTAGCACAGCTTGAAGCATGAAGTCGCTGATCCAGCTCGTGGTGGAGAAATGGAGGAATGAAAAAGGGTAATGGTTAGATCTCACCCACGGATCCAATGGCAGGTCTGGTCTCGGCGTTTCAGGGAACCAACGGACGGTCACTGATGGCACCCGGAGGTGGCATCTTGGTCTCTCCTCTGGTCAGGGAACTCCGGCAGGTGTCGGGGACTTCGCGTTCCAGTCAACACAAGCGGCTCCCGGGCAGGGCAAAATGGTGAACGTAGTGCGAGACGTCAATTCCGGTAGATTTTCATCGCCGCTTATGAAAAAACACAGGGGGGTGGGGGCCTTACGCCCAATTCACATCCAATGGTGGCAGTTTGTGTCGCATCGGCATGTTGGCCGAAAAAACAAAAAGGGGAAAAAGAAAATTACATGGTGATCATCATTAGTCCTGGCCCTCTGGCCTCCGATTTTGGGGGATCACATCCTATAAGTTGCTTAATGGGGCGACAAACGTCGAACTTGGACAAAAAAAGAGCGAGAAGAGAGTCCGGGAATCACCCTCCTTACAGCACCGCGTCAGCTCTCAGAATGAATCTTTTCGCCGCCAGCTTGAGGAGCTTCGAAGAGACGCCGGCCGCGGGGACCAATCAGAGCGCGCCATCTCAGCCGGGAAACTTCGAGAACATTCGATCGACGGGGGAAGGAAGCGAGAAAATAAGAAAATGGCGGCCAGCAACCACAGCACGCGGGAAAGAAACCACTTGGCCGAGAAGAAACGCAGGCAAGAACGGCCATCTTGAAATGGGGAAAAAACTTAATTGATCATAAGGGCCTTAAAAACGTTATTAAATTTTCTAAAATTTTAGCGGGAGATAGCTAATCGTCCGAGACAACCCTGGGTAAAATTTGGAATAAAAATTAAAATTAGAAGAGAGTAAAACTAATTAAAAACCGGACATGAACAAGAGATATTGCAAGAAATGAGTTAGGCTATTGAAGAGAGAGGGAAACTTAATAGTCAGCAGAAAATCGACAGAATTTACCTGATAATTAAAATTACACCTCCGGAGACCGGGCAAACAAAGGCAGAATTAATTTAAAGAAAAGGTAATTATTTAAAAAAAGGATCCCAACAAAAAAAGGATAATTAGTAGTAATTTAAAAGAAGTTAGCTATTGAGTTATAGAAGAAGAGTCATCCAGACCATTATATCTCCTGACAAAAGGTATTTAAATTAAACTTCCAAGTTAATTACAAGTATTAAGAAAATAAATAATTAATGGTTAAAACAATTAAAATAAAAAATTACTGCTTTTGATTTGTAAAAAACATTATCCCCCAAAAACAATACAACATATTATCCTTCCTTCTCCCCCAAAAAATTTTTTACGAAGTAAAAAATTTTTCGTTGAGAAGCCAGGAACACACTGGTGAAATGTCTTGAGAAGCAGCGTATAATACCATTTTGACAACTAAACCTGGGGAAGACCAGCCATGGCAGCCAGAAAAAAAAAATTTTGCATAATGCAAAATACCTCAAATAAACATCAAGAACCCATGTCCCAAGTCAGGACACATAAAAAAAAATTTCAACCCTATACCTACATATTCCATAAAGAAAAAAATCAATCAAAAGGCAAAGTTTTACCTGCACATTCCTTCACAACAAAAACATACAGTATATATGTAGTACGACATAAAACATGACAGAACAACATTAAACGAAGACAAAAAGGTAAAAAAAAATCTTTGGTACAAAAGGGGTAATACGCAATACTGACCATGATGATTTAGAGTCCAAGGAAGTGGTCAGTAGCAAAGTTTTGTAAAGTCCTCATATAAGTAGTCACTACGTGGAGTTTGTTGTCACAAGCGTGGGTAAAGAATCAGTTCAGAGATTTCCAAAAGTAAATAAAAGGCTAGTCAGTGTCATGTATTGAATACAAGACCACTAGCAGGCAAGGGCGGACAAGTACCTAGGATGTTGAACCACCCCCCTTTCAAAGAAATGGTGAGAAAAAAAAATTTTGACAGGGGCATGACAATCCCAAATTTGTAGAGAATGAAAAAAAAACCCAATTAATGCATTAATTTAGAGGTTAAGTTGGTAAAAACATTAGGAGACAGGAGAGAAATGATCCCTGAATAACCTCACATCCAGCAGCAATTGGTCTGAGTACAACAGGCTAAACACCAGCCCAATTGTGACCCAAGATCAATCACCACCAAACATGGAGGTTAATTCAAGTGACCAAGAAGGCTCTAGAAACACATCTGGACACTAATCATTTTCTCCAAAGAGGAAAACAAAACAAAACAAGGTAATTTTAAGAAGACAGCCCAAACCAGCATGAATAACTTAAAGCAAACACCCCCCCATATAACAACAGGTAACCAGAAGGTTGGTAGTAACAAAAGGAATTACTTATTGTAAACAAAGTGAGAAAAAAAAATTTTGAACCCTAAGTTTCTTAGACAAAGGCCCTGGGATTGTCTACACCAGCAAAGTTAACAACTTTAAAATTTTCCTCAAGCCATTACAGAGAGAACAAAAGTTTGAACCCAGAAATCTCTGCACTGATTTGACAATTCCAGTACAAGTTTTTGTTTGACATAATCAGGTAAAAGTATTTTACGAAAACTTTCATGTGGTTAGACAGAAATAAAAGGTAAAAAAAAAATATATCACATGAATTATTGCAATGGCCCTTAGCCATACACAATTTGTACTACCAAAAGGGTACTACATCAGATTATAACACTTACACAAAATCATCAAACCAAAACAAAATATTTACTTCAATAGGAACTTGTATAAAAATGTAACAACATATAACACAGATTGTGCAGGTAAAATTTGATTGATACCAACAAACAAGTAAACAAAACAACCCACCCACAAGAAACTAAAAGTAAACGAAAAAGGTAAACACAAATGCAAACACTAATAAAAAAAATACAATACTAAAATGACACCTAAATTCAAAAAGGAAAAAATGATTCGCAAATAAAAGACCCAGCACTACTTTTTAATTACAAAGCCAAATTGATCACGTGGCCTAAGATTATACCCATGACTACTAGTGGAGCTAGACAGGCCTGGAGAAATCGAAGATGGGGTTGCGGCATCAATATCATCACCATTTGAACTTAAAAAGGAAACAGGGGACACAACAGTATCTCTAAAAAAATCAGTAACAGGTTCTGCATCAGACAGGGCTACAACAGGCGGCATAGGAGAAGCTTGAAAACTACCAAAACTGTCATCCCAAGTGGGATCATAAGGAAGAAAGGGGTTTGGGTACTCTTTTAACATCTTCGCTTCCCAATCCTCAGTTGAAGACAAAGGGGTAGACTCAGGTAAAACAGACTCAGGAGTGTGTGGCAAGTTGTTATTACTAGTAGGAAAAACATCTCTATCAACAACTTTAAAAATTCTATTGACATGTACCTTTTGAACATCTGAAGGGTTAGTTAAAAGAGAAATCAAAAATAAAACAGGAGAACATTGCTTTAAAACGCGATAGGGACCCTTATTAAATTTACAAAGCTTTTTCGACAAATTAGGTTTATGTGCAGGTGTGTGTAAGAAGACAGTGTCACCAACTTTAATGTCTTTTAAGTTAAATTTTGTAGGAGCAGAGTTAGCTTGGTTATGAGAGGCAACTTCAAGGCGATCTTTAATTAATGGAAAAGTGTTCTGGAGATTGGTGACAATTTCCTGAGCATAGGATCTAGTGTCGGCATATGTCCTGAATTTTGATGAAAAAATCAGGTCATAAGGCAACACCAGATCTCTACCATAGGTGAGAAAAGCAGGAGTGTTTTGAATAGTTCTGTGGTAGGCAGTGCGAAAGGCCAGCAAAGCAAAAGGAACCTGTTCGCACCAATCCTCCTGAGTTTCACTAACCAAATGACTTAAAGAGTCTACTAAAACCTTGTTCAACCGTTCAACGACCCCGTTGCCTTGCGGATTATAGGCCACCGTGTGCATTTTCTTGATTCCTAAGACCTTATAGACTTCCTCCATTGCCTGCGACAGAAAATTGGACCCCCTGTCTGAGTACAGCACCTCCATAATGCCATGTCTCGAAATAAAGTCCACCAAAACCCTAGCTACAGTGGCACTTTGTATGTCTTTAACAGGGTAAGCTTCTGGAAATCTAGTAAAATAATCTGTAATTACAATTAAAAATTTGTTCCCATGTTTAGAGGTAATGAAGGGACCAACCGCATCAATCGCACACTTCTGGAAAGGTCTATCAACAGTGGGGATCTCCTGGATGGGAGCCTTTTGACCTTTTTTGAAACCACGTCTTTGTAAACAAGAATGGCAAGACATCACATAATTCTTTACATTACGGTACAGACCTACCCAAAAAAAATTTTGCCTAACCCGATGCAATGTTCGAGAAAGACCTGGATGTGCAACAGTTTTGTTGTCATGGCAGGCTTGAAGAACTTTCTGAACAAGAGAGTGAGGGACAACAAGTCGAATATTGGAAAAATTTGCATCAGTAGATTGGCAAACAAGAATATTTTGTTGAAAAAAAAATTTATTTGACTTATGAATGAAAAAAGGATCTTGCGAAATATTACTCGCCATCTTTTGGCAAAAAGAGTCTTCCTGTTGTAATTTAATTAAGTCCTGGTTAGGCAAAGGTAAAATTTCACACTTAAATGGAACATTATCAACAACGTTAACTTCTCTAGAAAGAAAGTCTGCCATTAAATTTAACCGTCCAGGTTTGTGTACAATAGTATAGTCATATTGTTGTAACGTCATAATCCAACGAGCTATGCGAGAGGTGGGATCCTTCAATTTAAAAAGTTGTGAAAGTGACTGTTGGTCAGAAAAAATAGTTACATGAGTGCCATAAATATACTGTTTAAATTGATTAATACCAAAAACCACGGCAAGGGCTTCCTTCTCCACAACAGAATAATTTATTTCAGCGGCCGAAAATTTTTTGGAAGCAAAACAGACTGGGTGTGGAAAACCGGCTTCATCCTCTTGTGTGAGCACAGCGCCCATGGCGAACTTGCTCGCGTCAGTACAGATAGAAAAGGGCTTATTGAAATCTGGTAATTTTAAGCAAGGCTCTTTCGTTAAATCCGACTTAAGTTGGTCAAAGGCATCTTGTTCGAGATCCCCCCAGGAAAATTTTACAGAGTCTTTAGTTAAATTAGTTAAAGGGAGAGCTTTTAAGGAATAATTATTGATGAACTTTCTATAAAAACCAGTCAGGCCTAAAAATGAGCGAACTTGTTTTCGGGTTTTTGGAACAGCAGCATTGAGAATAGATTTGATGTTATTAGGATCTGGCATTACCTTACCCTCCGTTACTCTATGTCCTAAATACGTAATTTCACTTTTTGCCAAAGCACACTTTTTGGGTTTAAGTTTTAGGTTTGCATCAGTTAGACGCTGAAAAACGAGCTCGAGCCTAGACAGATGATCTTCAAAGGTAGTTGATGCCACAACCACATCATCAATATAAACCCCGATTTGGAAATTGGATAGTCCGGACAGCACCACTCCCATTAATCGTTGGAAACTAGCACTCGCGTTTCGCAAGCCAAATGGCATCCGTTTGAAGTGAAAGAGGCCCTCCTCTGTAGTAATACCCGTGAGATGAGCATCGTCTGGATGCATAAACATTTGATGAAAACCTGACGTCAAATCCAAGGAAGAGAAAAATTTAGCCCCAGAAAGAAAATCAATCATCTCTTGCAAATTCGGAAGGGGGAAATTATCTGGTATGGTCTTGGCATTAAGCTTACGGAGATCGGCCACCAGGCGAAATGATCCATCCGCTTTTTTGACCAGAAGGACTGGCGCAGCATAACTGCTGGTCGATGGTTCGATAATGCCAGCCTCCAAGAGAGTTTGAATCTGCCTCTTCATTTCAGGCTTGAGGTGGTAAGGGACACGATAGGGCTTAGAACGAACCGGAATGTCATCTGTAAGGTGTATACGGTGTTGAATGATGGGGCAGGCGCCCAAGTCGGAGGAGTTTAATGAAAAAACAGACTTATATTTGGACAAAAGAGCAATCATGTCATTGCGTTGAGATTCGTCAAGATGGGATAAATCTATGTCCTTAGCCCACTGGCTAAAATCATCTGAACCAGCTTGTTGTTCTACCGAGTTGACTTCGTCAGAAACTTTATTTAAATGGATAGGGGTAATATTAACAATTTTCATATTCTTATTTAAGGTAATGGAATCATGGGTAAGATTAATAACTTGAATTAAACACTGACAATTATCATTGATGGTGGAAATAGCATTGGCAACAAGAAAGGAAGTTAAATTTGTATCAGGATTAGGTTCAATTATTACAGTAGAATTAATGAAAGAGGGATCGCAGTTTGGAATAGTCACAAAAAATCTCTTTTGAGAATAAGCGGGTAAAATGATCTTAGCGGGTAACTTGCCAAAAAGAGAAAAGTCAACATCGGGATCAACATGATCATGTGCACTTGGCACGACAGCATTCAGAGAAAACGGGGGATGTTCATGCGTCCAGACCACTCTAATATCATCATTAAATAAAATACAGTTGTCACAATCGATATGAAATTTGTAAGTCTTTAGAAAATCAAGTCCCAAAATGACATCAAAGTTAGGAGAAAGACAACTCTGAGCAACCAAAAAATTACATGAAAACGGGGTGTTAGAAATGTGCAACTCAGTTTGAATTAATTTTGGGGTGACTATGTCAAAACCCGTGAGAGCCTTTAAAGAGAGGTGAGAACTATCAAATTCCTTAAAGTTAATTAGAATATTAAAAACATTAGAAGAAATTAAATTAACACAGGCACCAGAATCTATGAGTGCACGAAACTTAAAATTGCCAAAGTTAACATCAATTATGGGTAAAGAACTCGACACACTTACTACAGGTTGCACAGCGGGATCAAACGGGGAATTAATGGAGTGTTGCGATCCAGACCAACCTCCCCCCAAACTTAGTTTAAATTTCCCTCATTAACCCCACTCTGATCAGAGCCTGAAGCATTGGCAGGAGTCTGATTTTCCTGACGAGGCCTGTGTTGGGATCTAGCAGCCTGGTCACGTTGTTTTTTTTCGACAATCTCTCGCGTAATGTCCTGGGCGGTCACAATAAAAACAAGTTATGTTACGTTGAGTACGGGCAGGTTGGGAATGTCGCTGTGGAGGAAAAGATTGTGGGATAAAACTCTGCGACTGCATTTGTGATAGCTGAGCCTGCATCGCAGCCATCTGGCTGGTGAGCAATTCAAGGCTTTTTGCATATGAGTCCGTAGTGGCCTTAAGGAGCCTCTCAAAGTCGCCTTCCACCATCTGGGAACGTGCCGTTACGGCATTTATGTCTGACAGGTGGCATTGGAGTGCCACTTCCACACGTTTCGCGACCTGCACAGCCTCGACAAAAGTTTTAGGGTCTACAACAACGACCTGGGCCTTAATGTTTGGGAGAAGACCCGCTTTGAATTGTGAAAGGAGCATCTCCTGTGAGAAGCTCTGAGGTATCGTGTCCGAGGAATTTATGGGATTTTTGAGGGCCTTATGGGCAATTCCTTCCAGTCTAGTGGCGTAATCACGCACTGTCTCCCCAAAATTATGCTTACAGGACGTTAATTTTTCTATGTCCTGAGCCAAGGATCCCGCTTCTGCAAAGTGTGCCATGAAGCGGTCCTTGAATTGTTTCAAGGTTAGACCATCAATTGCCTCTAAGGTGGAAGTGTAAAATTGGAGAGCAGCACCCTCCATTTTCAATTTAGCGACTGCCATGGCCTGGTCATCCGTCCAGGCCGCCAAGGGTTGAATTAGGGAAAGGGAGTGAAAAAATTTGGAGCTGTTTCTACCAGACAGTGGTGGGAGCATGCCGATAAAAGCCGGACCTGGCAATGCCGCCGCCCTGGCACCATCTTCTAGAGCCATACTGGGACTTAGGAAAAAGAAAATTTTGAAACTCCCAAAATAAAAGTTTACCACCCAATACGCTTCTCAAGACAGTCCCCAGTTACAAAGAGATATGTAAATGCATCAAAAAAAAAAAAAAATGAAAGTTTTCTGTATCCATTTCACCTTATTCAACACACACAAGATTGGCAAGGAGAGGTCACGGCACCATTTTGTAGTATTCTACTTACTACTGCCGTGAAAGTTTAGTTTAGTTAAAAAAAATTTGATTTTTTAAATTGAGCAAGTTTCCAAATCAGAATTTAGATTTTACCATGCGTTGTGTCCGATAGTGTAGAAAATAACCCAATGATCTCAGCCTTGCCTGAAGTGTGTGTTAGAAAAGTGGTAAAATAAACACAGAGACATCGTATAAGATCACCAAATCACAAATTTATTTAACAAATAACAGGGGTAAACAGCTAGTGGCCTCGCGACATCAGTAAAAGAAATGAAAAGTAAGTAAACACTGCGCAGGGGTTTAACAGCGCGTGGTAGAATTGCTCAGGAACAAAAAAATACTAGAATGCTTTAATTACCCAATTATTAGCCCTTGAAAGTTAAACAAAAAAAAGGAAAAAGGAAATGTTTAAATAAAGTTGTCATGACAAAGGTAGTTTGATTGGATCCAAGTACTTAAGTTAAAAGGCTCTGCTGCAGCATGAGAAAAAAAAATTATCCTACCAAAAAGAAAAAAAAAAGAAAATTGGGCAAACAAGTCCCCACCTTTTCCTAGCCTCACAAGGCATGTGATGAAAATCCCGCATTAAATCCCTACCTGTTACTTGAAACCCCACCTCTTATATCCAACAGGTTAGTTTAAACAATTGCCAAAATAAAGAAATTACAAAACAAAAAAGGGAACTTTGCAATTTTTTACACCAAAGGGTGCAGCAAAATACATTGATGTGCAGAACAACTCAAACAATTACAGAGATTAGCTTGGGCCAAACCAGAAATCAACATGGCATCCTCAATTATGATTTTAACAAAAAGGATTTAAACATCGTTACTGGAAGCAATACATTAGAATGGCACACAAAGTTGAAAAAAGAAAATTTAGCATTTGTTATTTAATCCCCCCCCCATTAAACATTATAGGAACAAAAGGGATAGTTCTAGCACAGCTTGAAGCATGAAGTCGCTGATCCAGCTCGTGGTGGAGAAATGGAGGAATGAAAAAGGGTAATGGTTAGATCTCACCCACGGATCCAATGGCAGGTCTGGTCTCGGCGTTTCAGGGAACCAACGGACGGTCACTGATGGCACCCGGAGGTGGCATCTTGGTCTCTCCTCTGGTCAGGGAACTCCGGCAGGTGTCGGGGACTTCGCGTTCCAGTCAACACAAGCGGCTCCCGGGCAGGGCAAAATGGTGAACGTAGTGCGAGACGTCAATTCCGGTAGAATTTCATCGTCGCTTATGAAAAAACACAGGGGGGTGGGGGCCTTACGCCCAATTCACATCCAATGGTGGCAGTTTGTGTCGCATCGGCATGTTGGCCGAAAAAACAAAAAGGGGAAAAAGAAAATTACATGGTGATCATCATTAGTCCTGGCCCTCTGGCCTCCGATTTTGGGGGATCACTTCCTATAAGTTGCTTAAAAGGGCGACAAACGTCGAACTTGGACAAAAAAAGGAGCTAGAAGAGAGTCCGGGAATCACCCTCCTTACAGCACCGCGTCAGCTCTCAAAAATGAATCTTTTCGCCGCCAGCTTGAGGAGCTTCGAAGAGACGCCGGCCGCGGGGACCAATCAGAGCGCGCCATCTCAGCCGGGAAACTTCGAGAACATTCGATCGACGGGGGAAGGAAGAGAGAAAATAAGAAAATGGCGGCCAGCAACCACAGCACGCGGGAAAGAAACCACTTGGCCGAGAAGAAACGCAGGCAAGAACGGCCATCTTGAAATGGGGAAAAAACTTAATTGATCATAAGGGCCTTAAAAACGTTATTAAATTTTCTAAAATTTTAGTGGGAGATAGCTAATCGTCCGAGACAACCCTGGGTAAAATTTGGAATAAAAAAATAAATTAGAAGAGAGTAAAACTAATTAAAAACCGGACATGAATAAAAGATATTGCAAGAAATGAGTTAGGCTATTGAAGAGAGAGGGAAACTTAATAGTCAGCAGAAAATCGACAGAATTTACCTGATAATTAAAATTACACCTCCGGAGACCGGGCAAACAAAGGCAGAATTAATTTAAAGAAAAGGTAATTATTTAAAAAAGGGTCCCAACAAAAAAGGATAATTAGTGGTAATTTAAAAGAAGTTAGCTATTGAGTTATAGAAGAAGAGTCATCCAGACCATTATATCTCCTGACAAAAGGTATTTAAATTAAACTTCCAAGTTAATTACCAGTATTAAGATAAAAAAATAATTAATGGTTAAAACAATTAAAATAAAAATTACTGCTTTTGATTTGTAAAAAACATTATCCCCCAAAAACAATACAACAGTGGCTAAAATTTGTGCTAGAAGTAAGTATCGTGGATGGGATTAGTAGATGATCATACGTGATTTATTCAATCATTTTATTTTCCACGTATGTATTTATTTTTATTGCTTAATATTTCTCAATATTTATGTACGCATGCTCGCATATAACACTATCAATTGGCCCCTTTTTTTCTTAGAAAGTGTGCGCTCTTTGTTTGAGTTTCGTTTTATTTTTTTAATTTAAAGTATTGGATAGTGTTCAATTTGGAGGACTTATCTCTTCATTAGAATGGTTGCTGAAAGTCCGTCGAAGAAGTCCTGCGGGGCGCCCGGGCCTCCCAGCAGATATTGTAAAACATTAATATTAACTCTAATAACAATAAGATTTAAACACACACACACACCCCCCCCCCCCCGGTATGATGTCAAATATGTAAACAAAGTTTATGTAATGAGCATTTAGACATTAAAATTTTATTAGACTTAAAAATTTATATACTCTAAGCCAGCTGGTTAGTATCAAGCCATCATTAATATGCAGATTGTCCCAAAAAGGTGCTTACAGGCTTTAATTCTTATTAGAGATAAGTGGGTAATGTAAATTTAAAAAATGTTCAAAATAAGGCCGGAAAGAAGACTCCGTTAAGCAAAAATTCCTCTTGTTCTTTTACAAAAAGCTACACTTTTAAAATTTGTATACGACTCCCATACAAAAAAATTCCCAATTAGCAAAATGCGCCCCATACACTAATGAGGTGATGTAACAAATTTCAGCCTTTTATAATACACCTCAGAGATATCTTTAAAGAAAGTGATTAGGGGCTATACATGATTTTCAATGTAAACGTTTGTTGCTAGAGTGGAAAAAAAGATTTTCTTTTATAATTTCTGTACAACCCCTGAAATTCGACCATTCAATGTGACTTTTTACCCTCGAGAGCTATTAAAAAATGGTTTTGTTCAGCGTTATATTTATCTTCATATCTCTGACACTTTTAAGGATATAATTATCAAATTTTGTATGTTACCTGCATAGGCACACCCACGGAGGGGGCTATGGGGGCTTAAGCCCCCCCCTAAAGGTCGAGAGTTAAAAGTAAAAAGCTTTAAAAATTGAAACTTAATAAAAATATTTTATTTTTTAAAATCGTCTTCAAATTATTTCTAAAATATTTTTTGCCAAAAAAAAGACAATTTTTAAATAAGTGCTTACAGTTCGTGTATGAAACACAATTAAACTGGGTTACAGCATCACTGAAAATATCTGATAATTATTTATGACCCTATAACGAGTTACAATGATAGGAGCAAGTCAAGTGGTACCAAATATTTCGACGTTATAAGACAATTCTAACTATAATCAATGTCACTATAACCGAGTTGAGCAGTATTTGTAGCCGAGCCCACACTAAACTAAAATCCTGGGTGCGCCAGTAGTTACCCCATTAGGGTATGGGGCACATTTTACTAATTGAGAATACTTTTGTACAGGGATCATATACAAATTTAAAGAGTGTAACTTTTTGAAAATCAATGAAATAAGTTTTTTTTTTGTAGCGTAATCTTTTTTCCAACCTTATTTTGAACATTTTTTCAGCTCACAATACCCACTTATCTCTACTAGATAAAGAATTTAAGCCCGTTACCACCTTTTTAGGACACCCTGTATTTCGAAATTTGGGCTGATACCTGTGATGATGAATAATGTTCCACATCAGAAGTAAAAATAATTATTTTTTCTGGAAAATATGTACTAAGGTAATGATAATAATTAATAAAAAATAAAATAAAATGTATGACTTAAGTATTTTGTTAAAAATAAAGGTTATTGTTCTTAAAAATAATGTAAGAAAACAGAATATAAGGTTTACTTCTTTTTGCTAGGAAAAATTGTTAAACTTCAGTGGCGGCTCGTGGGATACAGCAAGTACAGGCGGGCTGCACTTGAAATCATCAGCCCATACTTTAAAATAATTTATTCTACTAATTTTCCTAAATTCAGATTAGAATGATGGAATTCCTACGGTAAATTAAAAAAAATCTCAAAAAAAAAAAAAACGTATTGTGGCCGGATCGCTCATTCAGAAAAAAAGCACTTTAATCTTCCCGCAATTCAATTGGGAAAATCTTTGGTTCAGCCCAGAGCGCTGATAAGAAAATTGGCAGCATCGTTGCAAAGACAACGGTTACGTAAGCATTTCCTCCGGCATAGGCTATAATGGGGGTACGCAGCTAAGACTCAGCTCATTCAAGATTTTGAAAGGTCGGCAGCACTTGTGAATTCGACTCTCTGATTGGCTCGAGAAGTGAGGGAGGGAGTAAGGAGAATATTTGTTCGGCAAACTCTCGACTTTATATTGCTGAATTTATCAAGAAGGTAAGCCTGAATAGACGCTTATGAATGGACAATTACCCATCAAAGCAGTATTGTTTTTAAGTAAGCAAGAACTGGCATTTAGAGGACATGGCGAGCGAAAAAATTCTTTAAACATAGGAAATTTTAAAGATCTTTTAAAATTATTGATATCTGAATTAAAACAACGCCTTTTTATGAGGGCATCACTGACCGATTCGCAAGTTTAAAAGAAAGGAGGATTGATTTGACTTATAAAAAATAAGTACGTTTTCTTTTTTTTTTTTTTCTTTTCTTCTCAAGTTATCGTTACAAAAGAAAATTCTAAGGAAACTTCGAATCAGACACGGATTAATGCAATTTTGAGAATAAGAGCGGCTGGTTGAAATTTATGTCCACTTTATGGAAAAGTAAAATAGGATCTCTTACATTTTTTATGTAATTTCTTTTTTTTTTCCTCGGTGAGGGCTTAATCCGCCAGCTTTCGAATTCAATAACAAAGATTTTCCATTCCTGTCTGGAGGAGGGAGGCTCATATGCTTCCGGCTGCACTAACAGTTTTGACCACGGGCCGCCACTGTTAAACTTTATGTATTCTCAAAATACTCTTAGTTACAAATGAGTTATTAACATTATGGTTTGGGGCTATTATCATAAAATATGAGAAAACTAAATTTCCCATTTATTTAATAAATAGGTATTTAATAATAATATATAATAAGAGTGAAATTATGAAAATAAATAAAAAACCAAATATTAGCAGAGTAACCAAAAAAAAAAAAAAAAAAAAAAGGTGTGAACTGTGGTGAGACACAGAAATAATATGCATATACAAATCTTCAAAACGCAGCTTAAAGAACTACATTAACTTGGTGGGGTACTTACGTATTATCCCAGTGGTCTGCCAAGACAAGCGATTTTTTGCCGAAATAAATGCCGGGCACATGAAATTATTAATGGTTTTGATACGATTGGCAACTCATTTGACGAAAACAGTTTGGCGGGAATGACCACCGGGATAATACGTAAGTACCCTTGGTGGATTGTGACAATAACGGTTTAAAAATGCAGATATGGAAGATGCAAAATTCACAGCAGATATGTAAAAACTTATCAATTGTTTTTTATGTCTTGACTGAATAACTTTAAAAATTATTGTTATTAATTTTAAAGGCGTTATAACAAATTTCTTTGTTTTGAAACAAAATATAAAATAATTATTTCAAATAAAATTTAAGCAAAAAAATTATTATTAATTCAGTTGAATTAGTTGAACTTGTTACCACCAGATGGCAGCATCAGACATACAGCACTCATTTGTGAATTCAACTTGGTTCATCATGTTATCAAAGTAGCCCAGCTTCAGTTGAGGATGGGGATGGATTGATTAGGAGATTATCTGATGCTGCCTCAAAGTTTTTGTAGCTATATTTAAACTGCATTTTTAAGATTAATAAATATTTTTTTTGCTTTTAGTGCTTCATTACACCTCACCACCAACTTTTTTGTAACACTAGGAGAAGTTAATAGTTTTATTTACTTACTAGCTGAAGTACCCGTCGTTGACGGGTTAGTACTGAATGCAAATTTCTAAAAGCAAGAACTTTCCTCAGCATTGTTGGAGTACACAGAATGGATGTAGTATGTAGACAAAGTAAAGAAAGCGCAATTATAATTTTTATGTATTGTTAAAATATTACAGGTTAGAGAGTAACTAAGTAATATCATTTCATTCGCTTTAGTCGTAATTATGGGATGCGTGAACGAATATTTACACATATTCAAATAATTTTCGCAAAATCTCAAAATCTAATCAACATTTTTGAAAAATTGGAAGCCTAGAATTTAAGTTGAGTGACAACCTATCATGTCACCCAATTTTGTTTAATTCCCTGCTGTCTTTATTTCGTGATGCTGGAACAAACATTTTAGCATTTTTAATCGATTTTCACAAAATCTCAAAATGTAATCAAAATATTTTAAAAATTCAACACCTATAAATTAAGATTAGCAACTACCTATCATATCACCAAATTTCGTATTAGTCGTTATTACGCGGTGCTTGAAAAAATATAACCGCATTTTGGGAGAATTTTCACAAAATCTCAAAATCTAATAAAAAGTTTAAAAAATTGGACACCTATACTTTATGTTGAACAACAACCTATCATGTGACCAAATTTCATATCATTCGCTTTAGTCGTTATTACGTAATGTGTGAACAAAAATTTACTCAGTTTGAAACGATTTTCGCAAAATCCCAAAATCTGATCAGTTTTTTTTAGATGCTTATAGTTTAAGGTGACCACCTATCATTTCACCAAATACCATTTTTTCACCTTTGCAGTTATTACGTGATGTGCGAACACAATACGCAGTGTGAAACAATTTTCGCAAAATCTCAAAATCTAATCAAGATTTTTTTTTAATTCGATGCCTATGTTTTAAGTTGAGTGACCACCTATCATGACACCCAATTTCATATCATTCGCTTCAGTCGTTTTTACGTGATGCTTGAACACAAATTTACGCAGTTTGAAACGATTTTCGCAAAATCTGAAAATCTAATCAAGATTTTTTAAAAATTCGACGCCTATGTTTTAAGTTGGGTGACTACCTATTATGACACCCAATTTCATATCATTCGCTTCAGTCGTTTTTACGTGATGCTTGAACACAAATTAACGCAGTTTGAAACGATTTTCACAAAATCTGAAAATCTAATCAATATTTTTTAAAAATTCGACGCCTATGTTTTAAATTGAGTGACCACCTATCATGACACCCAATTTCATATCATTCGCTTCAGCCGTTTTTACGTGATGCTTAAACAAAGAAAGCGTCACGGACAGAATGACAGACAGACAAACTTTTTTTTTGAGGGTCGCATCGGATTCCCGGGTGCTTGAAACGGATAGAAATCGCAAAATTTTTGAATTCCAAGAAATGTACAGACAAAAGTCTAATTTTATTTATATAGATTTTTATGATTTCACTATTCCTGTTATATTATTTAAAAAAGAGGTTATAAAAAAAATGAGAAGTTTTTTTTTCTTATTTCATGATAATAGCACGAGTAACAAAAATATAATGCTGTTAATTTGCTTGCGGCTTGAGTACGTTGAGAATATTTTTCCTATATTACCTAAAGTCACAAGAAAATTGGTGGTGAGGTGTAAAGAAGCACTAAAAGAAAAAAATATTTATTAATCTTTAAAATGTAGTTTAAATAGCTACAAAAACCTAGAGGATTACCACAAAAACTATTTAAATATGCATACATAACTTTGATTATTTATTTTTAAAAGCGTTATTATATTTTATCAATTTCGAAATATATAAAAAAAATACTTAATAAAATTGATACATCGCCTCCTAATTTATGGAAAAAGTTTTTTTGACAACTATTGCCGCTAGATGGCAGCAACAGATAATCTAATCAATCCATCCTCAGGGAAGGATGCTGATGTAGGTCCTTTCCAATCTTAAGTCCATGATTTTGACCAAACGTCTACAATTTCAGAACTTTTTTCAGTTTGTCCCCAAAATGTAACAATTCAGGACAAAATTTTAATTAAGACAGTTATTTCGTCCCAATTTAAAAAGAAATCAGTCATGTTTCCTTTATTTTATGAATGTTAATAATGCTTTAGTTGAATAAATAGAAGCTATTTTAAGAGGAGCATTGCATTTATAAAATGTTCCCAATTTTGTTTCAGAATGGGGGACGCAACAGCGTTGTGTCCCAACGCTGATTTGCGCCCAATTCTTTCTTCAAAATCCTGGTCACCTTAGCTATTGGCACCGTTGGTTCGAATAGCAACGGCCAAGTAATTCCATCTCAAAAAGTTAATTTTCCCTGTAATTTAAGAGAAAATGGAAAATTAAGCATATTGATTTTGAACGCGGCCGTCGCTATTAGCAGCGGGCCTGCGCATGAATTGCCACCGTGAAAAATGAGTTTATCATTGAGGCCTGTTACTCCCATTCGCATTGTTCTATTTTATTAATATAAATATTATAAATGTTAGTTTATTTCATTATTTAAAAACAATTTTTTTATAGTTTTGATTTGCTAAAGTAATTTAGATATAGGTAATCATTTTTTGAAGATTGCACCATTTTCTTTGATAGAAATTTATCATAGAATTCGAACATTTTGCTGTGAATGTAAAGGTAAGTGTTAGTGTACACTTGTATGATTTATTTAGAAGCTCTAAAAATATGTATGTAAATCAAGTTTAGTGAATTCATATTCACATGTGCTATTTATAAATTATTTTAATCTGAAATCGTACTACTTGAGTAGTTTATTATACAGTAAATAAGCGTATCGTTGTAATACTAGTTAGACAATCTTGTCTATTTAATTTTTTCAGTCAAAAATGTTATTTATCAGTTATATATGCATTGATTATGTGATTTAGGCTTATGTGTGGCACAGGTTTCAGTGCAGAAGTACAGTAAATTATAAATTATTAATTTTTGTACATGTATACGTAGAAACTTCAAATGCAGTTAATATTTTGTACAAGCGTTTATTGTGCTCAATTCCAAAGTTCGATTGAGACAGCGACAAAAGAATAATTTATATATAATACTTGGAATAGCTATAATAAAGAATAATTAAATAAGGGAGTATTTGCTTTTAGTTTACTACAGTGTTTAATGCTGCTTTTGAAGAGATAGCCTGAAATTTTTCTGAGTCCTTGAGCTGTTAGTTTATCTTAATTATTATTCAAAGGCCGTGAAGTAGGTTTTTTTTTTTTTTTTTTTTTAGCTGCAACCTTAATATAGTGAAACTTCTTGGATCGACCACCCTCAGCTCCTCGAAAGAGAGGTAGTCGCTCGAAGAAGTATAAACATTTGGTAGCCAAGAAAAAAAAGTGCTTAAATGTAAAATTTGTTTTGTTATTTATGAAATTACATACTACTACATGAGTAATTATATAAACAAATTTCAATTCTTAATCCTTTCGATTTCCTTTATCTCCCATTAAAGTTCGTACTACTATTTATGGGACACCTTTTACTGTGTAATTTATTCTAAATGTTTCTCGTTAAGTTAATTTACATTATTTTTAATTTAGATGACAAGTAAATGCAGTACACCGGGTTGTACTTCTAATTATAACAAATATTCGTCAAATAACCACGTCTTACAAAAGATTAAAAATTAAATATTGTGGCAGTAATTAAATGTTTTATGTGTCAATTGTAAATATCAAATACCTTCATTTCTATTCCAGCAACTCGTCATATATTCTATTAATATATTAACTGGACAAAATTTAATAACTATTAGTTAATTTTATTTAAAATGTGGTTATGGTTGTAACTGCTTTTAAAATGTGAACCTTAAACATTCAGTATAAAGAAATGCATAAAAATATCTGTATAAATAAACTGTTTATCATTTGTGTATTTGTTTACTTTAATGTATACTAAAAATCAGCTTAATTTGTTTAATGTATATTAAAAATCAAGCTAAAATAATGAATCATGAAAGTAGGCACTGTTTTTCTTTCAAATTACATGCATCTATTTACTTTAATGTCACATGTATCATAGTAAAGAAACTAATAATGAGTTGGTACTCGAATTAGTAACACAGTTATGACATAAAACTGCATTAAATACCGTTTCAAAGCACTGGAAAGCTTAAAAAATGCTTGATGTATACGAGAAGACGCGAGCATCCGTAGGCCTCCTTGGATGACTCATCGAAATACACGTGCAGGCCCGTTACTAATAGCGAAGGCCCCTGTCCTATATTCCGAGCTGACCTACGCCTTCTGAAAATTGCCCACATTAGGCTTAACACAGCACTCCTTGGCGACACCGCTTGGTGTTCTTATTCTGCATTTTAAACCAATAATTTTGTTATTATGGGTGGTTGTGCCGCCATAAATTGTTCTAATCATTCAAGAAATGGATTTAGAATGGCTAAATTCTCTAAAGATGAAGAAAAAAAAAAAGAAAATGGGTGATCAACATGCGACGAGATCCCGGATCGTCTGCTCAAATTTGCCTTGTAAGTTCGATTTTATTATTGAAAATTTTTATTGTTACCTTAGAAAATGCCTTTTTCTTGTAAGTTTATCTTTGTTATTTAATTTAAAATACCAAAGTTGTTCGTAGCTTGGTTGGTTTTGTTAAAACGCAAATGTTATGTTAAGAGTGCGTTTTGCATTATCGCCAAAGCTACTTGTTGTGTTTGTAAACAAAACCTTGTTCTTTAGCATTAAAAAATGTGTTTAAAAAAGCAATAGACAACATATATGTTAATAAATTTAATTAAGCATCTTGAATATTGTTGTATACCTACAATTATTTTCGCAATCATAATAAAATATTAAAGTTTGTCACTAATTACGTTTACTTTAACGAAATGCCAAAGTAGCGAGAAGTGCACCAAAGATAGCAACCCCACAGTTTCGGTTTGGGCAACTTTTCGAGACGTAAGCCGGCCTGTATTATAGGGGTTCTAACTAAATCCAACTCTAGCCGGGGCCTTCGCTCTTTGTAACGGGTCTGCGCGTGTATTTGGATGAGTATTCCAAAGAGGCCTACGGATGCGCAGTGGCGGACTAACATTAAGTGAGACCCGGGGCGGTCTCTGAGTTTGGGGGCCCCCCTTTTAAGATTATATATTTTAACCGAAAATTACATTTTAAAGCTAACATTCATAACTGAAGAAAAAAAAAAAAAAAAACTGGAAAAATCTAGTAAACTTTTTTTTCTTTACTTTTACATTTTGGTAAAATCAAAAAATAGTCTGCTTCGACTGGTTCGTAGAAAATTAATAAATAAGTTCGCGTGAAACTAATTTATTTTGTTAGTACCGGCTTGCCCAAAGCATATACGAATTATGATAACATAACTCAGTACATTTAAAACTTTTAACTATCTACACATCGCATATTAAAACATACCTAAACCACTGAACCTTAAACTTAAATTTGTTTTGAAAGGAAATAGTTCATTCTGTTGAAGACACTTTTATTCAACGGAAACCTGTTTTTAGAGGAAAAATATTTCGGTACTTTTCGATGTCATTTAAATCCACCTTGTAACCCCAGGGTTATTTTTTGCAACCCCATTTGAGGTAGCAATCCAAAGATTGGTAATCATTAGATTAGAGAATTACCAAATAATAATAATAGAATACTCATTTAACCATTTATAAAATTTTAAAAAAACTCTCGCTCAAGGTAAACTTATTTCCATTTTTAGTAAATTGGTTTTTAGTTTCCGGAACTTTTATGTGATTAGTTATAAGATACAATTTATGTTCTTTACACACATTTTATATATTTCAGTTTTTCTTCAAATTTCAGTATTCTTTAAATTATAAGCACTTCTGACGAGCCAAGTACACAAATCCGATATACGTGGTCACAATAACAATAAGTATTCCTGTATTCGATACATGACGAAATATTTATGGAGAACGGAAGACATGTTTTTAGAACTATTAATTCTCCAGTTACTACAGGGGAAACACGAACTAAAATTATGTATCAAGTGTGATGTTTATGACAACGCTATGCAAGGGATATCTGCTTAGGATGAGTTGTGCCTTGGATGGAGGCCTTTCTACGGGATTCTAACGCTTATTCATGTTACATCTGGAGAAAACAGACCAAAACTCCTGACCATTAGATCGACACCCACATGACGGGGCTCGAACCTGAGATCTTCACATTTCAGCCGTCTACCATTTTGAGTGTCTTATCCACTCGGCCATGGTGGGGCTAAAGTTATGTATTAAGTATATCTTGTTTTATAAAAATAACTTGAACTGCATTAAAGAGCTTATGATCTTTTTATATGCTTTTATTACCGTGTTTACTCGCATAACTATCGCCCTCGCGTAATAGTCGCATCCCTGAAATTTGAAAGGCACAGTTTTTCGAGATCTATAGCACTTATATGGCTTTCATCTCAGTTGTTCCAAAGTACAAGTTCAAACATTTTTTTTATTGCAAAGTACAATTTACAGCACAAGGACGGACATCCCCAATTTTACATCCACACCCAAAGCCGAGAGTCAAACCCGGGCCCAAAGGATGGTCGCATCCCTGTTTAGAAGAAGAAAAACTCATCAAAATATTTTCCCAGCATAAAAGTCGCAGTCACATATTTGATCTTCATTTAGAAAATAGAAAATTATCAGCGGTACTCTTCCCAACTATAACGCTACTGCTGCCTTCAGTAAAGAGACCTAACCGTTCGGAATTTTCCTTCATTTTCTTATTCCATTGACAAAAATAAGAAATTTATTATAAATTATGTTATTAGAATTCTTTGTCAAAATTTTCTCAAAGATTATTTGCGAATTTTATGTCAATAAAAATATTACCATAAGAAGAAAAATGCCTTTATTTTTTGTGCAACTGACGAACAGAGTATACATAAGCAGCACATAATCTGTAAATATTTAGTAAGTTTTTAATTTTATTATAATTAGAGGTAGGGAAATTTCATAAATAAAAATTCGAAATTCTTATACACTTAAAATTTATATTTAATGTTAATTAAAAGCATTGTTGCAATTTCAAAACATTTGACTGTTCTAGAGTCGTTCTTCTGTCCGTAACGACGACTTGACAATTACTAAAAAGCTATCTGTGTCTAAGCTATCAGTAGGCTCCAAATGCTCTGTAAAGCTGTTTCAGTAACGCTTGGAAAAGAGTATTTATTAGCTCACAATATATCCTTAACTTTGGGATCTTTATTCCTGTTCATTGACTGCAGCATAAAGCGATGAAGGGCCACACCATGGCACTGTGGTTATGTCACTGGAAATGATAGACGGCCGAAGTGTGAAGGTCCCGCGTTCGGGTCCCATCACGTGGCTGTCGGTCTAACGGTTTTCATTTTGGTAGGTTTTCTCCAGATGTTACGTGAATATGCGTTAGAACCCCTTAGACAGTCCTCCTACCAAAGCACTCCCATCCTTGGCAGACCGCCCTAGAGTAGTAGCGTTGCCATAACAAGGGCGGCTCCAGACTGAATTTTCGGAGGGGGCCATTGAACTTTTCAGATGGGTATATACATTGTCCAAAATGCAAATTGAACGCACGAAGTCATGAAGTATGCGAATCTAAGGTTACTAAACAAAACTTCGGAGGGGGCCATGGCCCCCATAGCCCCCTCACTGGAGCCGCCCTTGTGCCATAATCACACGAACAAACATAAAGCAATGAAACGGTGTACCCACCAATGAACTCATTTTGAGGAAGTAATCGGAAGGAAACGAATTTTGAAAAGCTTTAGCGTAATATAGTTTAAGGTAGTCATACTTGCAGCCACAGATGGGAAAAATAATTGTCCAAGGAGATAATAGGTTTAATTTCACATTTAGTATGTTTAATTTCACATGTAAGGGAAGTACATTGGAAGTTTTTTCAGATGCAGTTTTTAGCATTGTGTTTAGATCCAAATGCCCTGGCTTTGTTGTTCAAGAATTGTTTTTAAGCCTGCTAATTTGTTCCACAAACGGTGAGCAAATGGGTAACTTAAATTTTCTAATTCGTTTATTAATTTCCTTGATTTCGGCAACAGCTAGGATATGAAGCTTTTTGAATCTTGCGTTTACTTTTGAGATTCTTTGACTTAATTTTCGCGCCATTGGTTCCCGACCGCATTTGCGCTCTCGACTGGAAGACTTAAGGTGTCTGGTTCAAACCCAGTTAGCGTCCATACGACCTAACCGTTCGGAATTTTCCTTCGTTTTCTTATTCCATTGACAAAAATAAGAAATTTTCACATGAATTTGCATCGATTCACAAATTGATTATATTTCCTATCCATTCTCAAATATAAGAAAATTTCGCATAAATTCACGTATTTCGTAAAAACGAAAATTACGTACCTCTAATTATAAAGTATTTTTCTGATACCAGTAATTGTTTTAGCATTAGAGAGTGAAGTACATATATAGATACAGTGAAGTACATTATACCGCGTAATAGTCGCATCTACACTTTCACAATGAAAAATTGGCAAAAAATGTCCGACTATTACGCGAATAAACACGGTATATAATTGGAATCAAAGCTTGATTTCATTATTATTATTTTTTATTAAATAATTTCTAAGATCATGTTCCAAATTTTTTAGAAAAGGTTATTTGTCTGTTAAAATTGGTCAATAATGCCACAAAAAGTGCAGTAATTGTAGCCCAATTTATAACCCCACAATGTGCGCCCCAGCTCACCCTACTTTTACAAAGTTCCTACGCCACTGATTTCCTTGACAGTTGTGACATTATTTACAAATTATTTTGAGTGTTCCTGTAAATTATACTATATACATGAATTTTAGCTTCCATAGCTCATAGTGTAGCTTTCAGTGGAAAAATCTTTAGAATCAGTTCAGCAGTTTTAGAGATGTCCATTTAGCGTAATGTACTAAAATTCTTTTGAATATCAATGTAAAGGAGCTATTTATGCTACATGCATGAAAGGTAGCCCACAATACTCCGTTGCAGCTTTCTATCAGTGAAAAAAGTTTTCGTATCGGTTCAGTAGTTACAGAGATCCCCATACAGCGCAATGTAATTCTTATGAGTGCCCTTGTAAAAGAACTATTTGTGATACATGCAGGGTTAGTTTAATTTGCTGTAGTATTTCTACAGTAGATTACACTTCTAAAAGTAAAGAGGGAATGCACCATGCGTATCAGTGGAATGTCCCAAATAGGGAGACACTTTTTGGGATTTTTCTTGGAAACAACCCCTTCAAAAAATGTTTTTTCATAATATGAAAATACTAGGTTGATGCTACATCTCCTGCCAATAGTTCTCCTGTGGGAAGTCGGCGCCAGCTTTACCAATACTTCGAAATTGTATAAATTAGCGTTAACGACCATGTTTGGGACCCCGTACCGAGAGTCCCTTGGGGCCTTCAAAAATTGTTAACATTGGATTGACTTTATATGAAGCTGTATAACTGCGCTGTTCAAAAAAAATTTCTATATCACGTCAGAGCCAATATTTAAAGTATTTTTAAAAACTGTATTTTTTTATGAAATTGGGGGTATTTGGAGTCCCATATTTGGGGGTTCTATCTTCGAATGAATTTTCAATTTGAGATGTTAATATTCAAGGTATATTATCAGATAAAAAGAAAAACTGCTCCGAAGCACCTCAGAGCCTGTCACAGTCGAGACAAAAAAGGGGCAAAAATGGCCAAAATTATTTTTACCAAGGCCATACCCAGGGGGGGGGCAGAGGGTCCACCCCCCCCCCCCCAAATGTAAAATTTTGTTAGCAAAATAATATTAAGTTTTTTTATGAAAAATTTGGCCCTTTTCACTGTTTGGTCCCCCTTTTATTCTGGGTACGGCACTGATTTATATGTAACTCCTGTGGGGTACTTTGCCCCCCCCCCATCATAAATCCAAAACTAAAAGAGGTAAATCAAAAATATTTCAGACTTTTTTCTTTCTTTGGGTAAAGCGACACAAGAAAAAAATTCATCAAATTCTGGGATGGCGATGGAAACTGTTTTTCTTTTTTTGCCCGATTTGCTCTTGCAATGTGTCTTAAATGGATTATCAATCAAGCATCTTGTGAGAAACACTGATAATAATAATAACATTGGGGAAAAAATAGTGAAGAAATTCCCAAGTTGGACACCTGGAACAATTTCCTTGTCCTCAGACTAAGTGATCCCCCCCCGCCAAAATAAATAAATAAAAATGAACATAATTTACAAGGAAAATAGTTATACCGATTGGATGTAGATGACAGATATAACTGCAGCATATCAGCAAAATCAAACTGTATTCCCCGTTTTTTTTTATCAGTTTTCTGAATTGCCTCCCACTGCGGAAGCAAATTTAAAGACGTATTCCCGTAAAAAAAAAAAAAAAAAAAAAAAAAAAAGAGGGAAAAAGTAGTTATATTGATTGGGGACCCCGGGCGATCACCCCACCACGCTTCCCTATTTCTGAGACACGTTCTCGAGGGGTGTCTTATGAACTGTTTTTGCTACTAAGTTACTAAAGCAGCATTATTTGTCTATAAAAGATGTTCCGTAAAAAAAGAATGCACTACATCCACACATTCACATGATCCGTAGCACGAACACAACGAATCGAAGATGCTCAGTTTGATTCGGGACGAGACAGGATTTAATACGGAACTCCATTATAATAAGCTAGTAAAGCTTGTGCCCACAGTCCAAAACCTTATTCACATACCTTAAAATTAAACGTGGTAGCTGCTACAGAGCCCTAGCTAACCAATCATGTAATGACACAATCATGTAGGACCCCAATCGTGTAATGACACAATTGTCTATTGTAGAAAGGTGTTAAGTGTTTCTTGAAAATTCTTGCTTATCTTGGACAATTCTCTAAAACGTTTGCGTCGGTCATTGATTTTGAATATCGTGGAAATAGTTTCGCCATGGAATGAAAAGAATTGTGCAAAACTTTTGTAGCTTCTCAATATTTTTACTATAAAAAAGGTCTTTTTATGTAAAAAATAATTTACACACATGTCCCGACTAAGACATTAGGAGAACCTAAGCGCTGTTCGGGGCCCCTATACAGTCATATCCTGCTGACCCATATATATGTATAGTCACTAGAATTTTTCAGATTAAAACTTAAACTCTCTTAATAAATCCTGGGCCCATGGAAAAAAAAAACTTAGTGGGGGGGGGGGCTTTTTCTAGAGATGGGCAAATTTCACACTTGTAACAATTTCATTTCTGATTTTGCTTTTTGGCGCAGTTCTGTTTTACATCCTAGATAATACACTAAAACTAGGGGGGGGGGAGGCAAGCGACCTACCTTGACCCCCACTTTATGGGCGTCTTTGTAGGGACCCCTAGGCCGAGGCTCCCTATATAGTCATACCTAGCTGACACATTTATGTATAGTCACGAGAATTTTTTCTGACTAGAACTTACAATCAAAAATGTGAAACTGGAATCTAAAATTTTCTAACAATTTCGGGGGCCCTTATCAGTCGGGGCCCGGGGCGGACCCCCCCCCCCCGTTAGTCCGCTACTGCGGATGCGCGCGTCTTCACGTACAAATCAAGAATTTTTTAAGCTTTCTAACGCTTTGAAACGTTATTTAATGTATTTTTTAAGTCATAACTGTGTTACTAATTCAAGTACGAACTCATTATAAGTTTCTTTACTATGACACATGTGGACATTAAAGTAAATAGAAGCATGTAATTTGAAGAAAAAATATCGTGCTTACTCTCATGATTCATTATTTTAGCTTGATTTTTAATATACATTAAACAAATTAAGCTGATTTTTAGTATACATTAAAGCAAACAAATGCACAAATGATAAACAGTTCATTTATACGGATATTTTTATGCTGTTTTATTTTCACATTTCAAAAGTAGTTACAACCACACATGTGTCATAGTAAAGAAACTTATAATCATAGGCGTAAAGTTCCCAGAATTATTGGCGGGGGGGGGGGGTGGCTCGGTCCCCACCTATAATGTACACACATATACACTGCTCAAAACAATTAGAGGATATTCTAAGTTTTATATAAAATAAAGATATAAGCGAAATTTTTTTTGCCGAAAATGGAAGAAGAGAATCAGAAATGCAAATTTTTCTGATTTTCAAACTGTGAAGTATGCTAATTTTGAGTTCGACATCAAAAACGTCGCTTCAGCGGCAGCGAATGAAATTGGACTTTCAACTGAATAAAAGACAATGAAGACAAGGATGATCGGCATTCAGTGACTGCTTTGTTTCGATGAGTACGATGTCTCAGCGAAGTCATTTAACCGATTCAGAAGCTTGGAGAGTTGTCGGTAGGTTAGAAGGGGGGCCAAACTCAAGTCGAAGTAGCGCAAGCCATTGGAGTGTCACAAAGTGTGATTTCCAGGATCTGGAACTGGTTTTTGGCGACTGGAAGTGCAGGCCAAAGACCAGGGCAAGGTCGTAGACAGGCAACAACGCCCAATGAAGATCGTTATTTAGTGTTAACGGCTCGGAGACACCAGAATATGAACGCTACTCTTCTCCAACAACATCTTCGCTCGACTACTGGCACCACGGTTTCAACTCAGACTGTCCGAAACCGGCTCCATGGTGTAGGGCTGTATGCTTGCCGACCGATGGTATGTGTTAGACTAACATCAAGGCATCGTCGCGACCGCAGGGAGTGGGCAACAGAGCATGTGAACTGAGGAGAAATGAATGAAGCAATGTTCTTTTTTCTGACGAGTCCCGTTTTTCAGTTCATCCTGATAATAGGCGTGTTTTCATCTGGAGGGACCGTGGCAGTAGGAATAATCCTGCGTTCGTGCACGAAAGTGTCAGCTTTGGCGGTGGGGGAGTGTTGGTGTATGTTGGCATCTCCATTGACGGGCGCACAGACCTCTTCATCATTCGAGATCGACCTCTGGCTAGTCGCCGAAATAGGGATGAGATCCTCAGACCTATTGTAGTCCCTTATGCTGCAGCAATCGGAGATGACTTCATTTTAATGGATGATAACTACAGGCCACATCGTGCTAACATGGTGGAGGATTTCCTTTTCGAGGAAGGAATCGTACGAATGGAATGGCCAGCGTGTTCTCCAGACATGAATCCAACAGAGCACGTTTGGGACGCTCTAGGAAGACGAGTTGCTGGCCGCCACCTCCATGAACTGGAAAGAGCTCTTCTGGAAGAGTGGGACAGAATACCACAACTCGTGATTAATAGCCTCATTGACTCCATGCCTCAAAGGTGTTCAACGTTGCTGGCCGTCCATGGAAACCATACCCCCTACAGAAAATGATTTCCTTTGAAGAAAACACCTTTTCTTATTCTTTTTTTTCTCATATGCACAAATTGTGTTTTTTTCCTTTTCTACACAAATGCGCAATAAAATGCATTTTTTTCTGCCAAACATGTGTAATTTATTCTCGTATAACCTACTACGGGCACGTTCGAGAATTCATCGGAGGTCTAGAAGTAACCGGAACCGCGTTCGAAAACGTTTCGGTCATGTAGCAGTTGTCTGCTCAGCGTGACCGAGCGTAACCAGAATGACCCTGCTAGCGAGGTGAGTTATTCCGGTTATTAGCGTAGTGTTGCCAGAGTTTATTTTTGTTTTCTCGGCTTAGAATCCGATGTAGTGAGGATGACCGAAATCGGTTGACAACCGTAACGTCACTTAACCGAAGAATGACCGCAACCGGTAACACCGGTGCATAACCAACCGGTGAATTCTCGAACGGGCCGCGTGTAAACAAACACTAATAGATGCAGAGCATTTGGCGTCAAGATGCGCGCTACGCTGTGGAGGGAAGGATAAACCGGGGCCGTCGCTATCCAACGGGCCTACGTATGAGTTGCCATCGCTAAAAATGAGTTTATCATTGAGGCCTGTCCTGTGTTCTAACATGCACATATAAATATTGAGGGGAGTGAGAGAATACAAAAGTATGGTATAAATACTTTACAGTAGAATCTTGTTTATCCAAAGTAATTGGGACCGACTGCTTTTGGATAATCAAAAATGCCCCAATTTTGATACTATGCACAACTCCGTAGGTTACTTTTTATTATGATTAAAAGTAATTTATAAAAAGTTAAGTTAAGCAGAATAGAGAAATAAGAATAAGTTAGTACACTTTTAGTATGATATTTAGTTATTGTAAGTTTAAATTTTCAAATGATTTTTACATTGAAGAGGTAGTTTCACAAAGGTATGAAGTAAGACAAATGCCGACATATGTATTTCCTCTGGTTATCCCTTGAATAAATCCCAGGAAGAGCTAAGAGTGCACAAAGATAGAAAATATGTATTTATAAATTCTACAAATATTAGCAACAAAAGTGTGTTTTATGAGATTTCAAAATAAAAAAATTTTAGCTATATATCAGACCAACCCCAGGTAGCACACATACGTTGGGCCAACGTATGAATGCATACGTTGGGGCAACGTTGAAATGACACGTTGGCTTTCGGTTATCCAACGGTTGGCAACTGGTTATTTCTTACGTTAGGCCAACGTATGCTCTAACGTTTTGCCAACATATTTCCAACCGTTGGGCTAACGTATGAATGCATACGTTGGGCTAACGTATAAATACATACGTTGGGCTAACGTATTAATGCATACGTTGGGCTAACGTATTAATACATACATTATGTTAACGTGTAAATGTATACATCTGGACAGCGTAAAATCTGTATGTTGTCACTCTATTATCCAACTGTTGGAAATTGGTTATTTTTAACATTTAGCTTTCATAATTGTTAACCGTTACATTTATAAGTTAGTTTCATATTTTAGGCCAATGCAGAAACCTTGGATAATTATATTTGACAAATTGATGTGCTATTTCATAACATTTCTATAGATATATGAAAAACTGTCAAATTTGAAATTAAAGTTTTTAATTATTTTAAACAGCAAATGCAGTGACGGATTCAGATAAGTTTTAAGGGACGGCAGACATGTAGAACGAAGCATATTATCAAATAGTCACATTTTTTTCTTTCATCAAATATGGTTCCACTTCAACAGTGGGTTTCTGTGTGCTTAGGAGGAGGGCGAGCGGACACCCCACCCCCCTAAAAAGTACTTTTGTCGACAACATCGTCAGTTGCCAAAGGACTGACAGCAAATTTCAGCTTTAATCACCAATCTGTAAAATGCTCAGTGTATAAATTACCAGTTCTGCCGACAGTTTATTATAAGTTATACTATATCATGAACATAGTCTTGCTACGATTTTCCTTTTAGTGATTTTTGTGCCAGTAAATAAGTCCCTTTTGTCCCCTCATGCCAACTTCATTCCAGATCATGTAATGTAGTGTGTATTTAAGGCAAACAAGCACATTAAGTATCTGCCTGGGGTGGGGGGTGCCTCGGGCGAAGGACTTTTAGGAGATTTAATGCATATTCACGCTACATCTGGAGGAAACCGCCCAAGAGGCCAGATAATCGGTGTATATTTTTGAAAGAATATTGGTATATATCGTCAGAAAATTTTGTCTTTACACCCCACTCCCAACATTTTTGCTTAAAACCAGCTCTAGTCCCGTCACTAACAGAAATGTGTTATTTTCAAATAGTAAACGATCTGTCAAGTTACAAACATTATATTAATCTGTAGAAAACTAACCTATTTTTCACTATGAGGAAAATTAATATTGCAGGTGCTACTTATGAACTGTTTAAAAAAAAGGCGGGGGGGGGAGAGATCGGAAGCAGGAAAATATTTAGAAGGTCCTTTCAGAAGCTATCCTTTACAGTTTTAGAGAACCAGGACGGCAGGCAAACAAAATCATAAAAACTTTTCGAATTAATTAAAAGAAAAAACATATAACGTAAAGGAAAGAATGCTTATTTTTTGAAATACACTGCTGGCCACCCAAATTGCAACACCAAGAAAAACAAGAGATATCACAACAAAATTTATTGTGTAGATAACATGTTGACCAAGTAACAAATGATTAAATTTACAGCATTCTATGAAGCGTGGTTCCTGCCAAAATCAGTACCCAGAGTAGCCGCCGTTGTTGGAGATCACAGCTGCCACACGCCTCGGCATTGATTCAAAGAGACTTTGAATGTGTTCTTGGGGTACAGCAGACCAAGCAGCTTCCACACGTTGCCAAAGTTGATCTGGTGTGACAGCTGGGGATGAACTCTGGGTCAGTCGTTGAGCAACCATGGACCACATGTTTTCTATCGGCGAAAGATCCGGAGAGCGCGCCGGCCAGGGAAGCAATTCAATCTGGTGATTGACGAAGAACCCTTGGACAATGCGTGCCACGTGTGGCCGTGCATTATCCTGCTGAAATATGGCTGTTGGCAAGCCCTGAAGGTAAGAAAGGACAACTGGCTCCAACACCTCGGAGATGTAGCGCTGGCTGGTTAAAGTACCGGCAATGCGTACTAGAGGAGTGCGAGAGAGATATCCGATACTGCCCCATACCATAATACCCGGTGCAGGACCAGTGTGACGGTGCATAATGCAGCTGTTCAGCATCCTCTCTCCACGGTGTCTCCAGACTCGAATCCGACCGTCGTGGTGTTGCATACAGAAGCGTGACTCTCAGTAAAGAGAATTTCATTCCATTCTGTCGTCCACATCCTTCTTTCATCGCACCATTGGCGGCGGAGACGTCTGTGGTTCCGCGTCAGAGGTAGACAAAGCAACGGACGTCTTGCGGACAGACCATTCTGCTGTAAACGACGTCGAATGGTACGCGCAGACACTGGATGATGCGTTACAGACTGAATCTGCTGTGATATGGTTCGTGATGTGACTGAGCGGTCCGTCACTGCCATGCGTACAATCTGCCTGTCATCACGTGACGTGGTGCACTGAGGTCGATGCGGTCGATCACGTCTGTCCGTCGTACCCTCCTGCACCCAACGATCACATATCCGCATCACAGTTGTTTGGTTTCGTCCAATACGACGACCGATTTCCCTGAAAGATAACCCACAATCTCGGTATGCCACTATCCTTCCTCTGTCAAACTCGGATACTTGATCAAAAGATGATCGTTGTTTCCTACGAGGCATAATTTATCGTTTTTTTGAAAAAAAAGCAAGTAAAACACAATTGCTGTACTTGAAACCGTCGAAATCTCCAAGCCTTAAATAGCGCTTTGAGGTGGCGCCACAGGCGCGCTTGATGTGCGTCTGCGCTGAAATTCTAATCATTTGCATATCTCACCTCAGCTAATGCATGTTGTAAATTTCATATTATTTGCATGCTTCCTTCAGGGTGTTGCATTTACGATGGCCAGCAGTGTATGATTCACATCCCTCCTTCTCCTTTGATAGTTACTTCTGTAAAGTGTCCCTCAAAACCTCTGAAAATTTACTCAATTGAAACTTTTGTAAGGAGGCTTAATCTCTTTTTTTTTTTTTTTTTTTTTTTTTAATATTCATGTGGGGAAATCCAATAGGAGTATAAAGTCATTGAAGAATGTCACAGAAATCATTCTTTACTAAAATATTTATTTATTATTTTTTACATTTATTTCAATTTACGTAATTCTTTAGATTCTTAATTTTTAGTTTGCCCGAATAAATTTCGTATGGAATACAATGACATTTTGTAATTCTATTTTTATTTTCAGTTAACTGTAGATATTGACTGCAAAGAAAAAAAATATTGCATGCGTAATGCATATGCATTACGCATGCAAGTATCAACACACAGGTGCATCTATATTATCTGATTATGAGAAAGATATCAGTACAACAGAATGTATTAGTGATGCTGCTTACACGCTATAGCACATAAAATGAAAAAAGTCGTTGATGGTACACAAAAAAAAGTTACGACGCGTCCCGCATAATTACCATTGCAGAAAATTTTGAAAAAAAAAAGAGTGAGAGAGAGAGAACTTTTTTACTAAAATAGGCAGTAGAAGAGACTTGTCAAAGCAATAAAAATGTTTTTTCTTCCAGTACTCTCAAAGAGTATTTGATTGCATATAGATTATGTATTTTTCTCCATAAAATTTGAGTCCTGTAGCATATAACAGGTGTAAATACAAAAATCTCTTCTAAAATAATAAATAAATAACAAAATGAAGTTGGTAAATATAGGTATATATATATGAACTGTAAAGTACTATAACACATTTGTAAAATATTAAAATAACTGAATTCTTAAAACTGTAAAATATTTTATACATACCTTTAACAACAAAACAATTTTGATGCACAAATTTAAATCCTTGTTGTTGATTAACCACTGTGAACCAACGAGATTTCAAAATTGAAGTAGTGTTAGTTTAATAACTACTTCTAAATCTGAAATCTCATTAGTCATTATAATCTTGCAAAATATAAGCACGGCTCAAGTTGATTTTTTTTCAGAATAATCTTATTAGGAGAAAACAATTGTGTCCAATTTTACCTTCTCGACTGTTGTACAACTATGAGCATTTTAATAAGCACTGTGCAATTATTATATATTTATTACCATAGCTGCATAGTAAGACGTGCGGATAGGGGCAGATGGAATCCTAACAGAAAAACTTAGACTTTTCTACCCCTACCCACCAGTTTGATAGGGGAAAACACGCGCCCGCGCAGGGAGAAATGCATTAGAAGATGGGTTCGTGGGGAAAAGTACTTGAACGTTTTTAAGCAAGGATCGCACTGCCTATTTATTAATTGTGCGGTCTGCTTTCGTGTTTTTTTTTTTTTTTTTTTTTTTTTTTTTGTAATTCAAATGAAAAATTGTCACAAATGTATTTATTATATATTATGTATGTACACTTAGAAGTTTTTAAGCTTGGTTACATGGGCAATTAATTGTGCAGTTTGTTCTCTCTTTTTTTTCTTCTCTTTTGGTAATTAAAATTAATAATTTGATTTCAGATTTTTGTTAATTGAGACCCTTAACCAGGAGGCTGTCGTCTCGATTGCTTCGAAGAGAAATTAATAATAGTTACAGATGGATTTATTACATATTTATAAATACATATATATGTGTCAACGATTGTTACTATAAAGTAATGCATTTATTACTTATATATATGAAAATATAAGTGACGTGGCCATGGGCGCCCATGGGAATTTTTCTAGAGGAGGGGGCAAACTTCAAAAATTTTTTCTAGAGGGGCAAAGTTCAAACTTTTAACAAATTTAGTTCTGGTTTTTCCATTTGTTTACATCATGAGACATTAACCTAAAACTCTGGGTGGGCAAGTGCCCTACCTTCCCCCCCCCTTATGGGTGCCCATGGGCGTGGCTACTGGAGAGAGGGGTTATAACCCCCTATGAGGAATTTTTTCTCATACAAAATGCATTTTCTTCACGCATACATAACCCCAGAGAAATTTCTGCCTACGCCACTGGAATATACAAATAATTTTTTACTTACTTAATAATGAGTACAATAACTTATACTTCATAATGACCTGAGGTCACATTATTTTTAACTAATATTGCATGGCCACTAACTTTATTAAAAAGGATGTCAATAAATAAAAAGAAATACTTCAGATTACGAACCACTTCCTAAAAAAGTTCATACATTTTTTTTTTCATTTTTAAAATAATGGTTACTCTTTTCAACGTACGTCTCTAACGAGTCTCTGAAAGTTAGTGTACCCTTCTCCTCCTGTGTCAATCGTTGCATTTGGGCAATCGGGAAGCAACGACTATCAAGGTTGAGGAATTCAGAATATTACCATAATCTTAGAGAACTTGACGCCAGAATTATTTAAACTACTGTTGTAATTGCATATATTAAGTCTTTCATGCAACATCAACATAATTGGGTCTTTGGTACAGCTGAGACACAACGTGTGCGTTTGGGGTGTCGGGGAGCAACGACGATCAGGGAAGGGGAATCGTAACCAATGACATTTTAGTTCGATAAGAGGAACATATACGATAATCATAAGATAAGATAGGATAGGTAAATAAGATAAGATAGTTCCAACATCTGAGATGAAGGTATAATTTTCTCAGTACCTCGGTGTGATTTTACTTTTATTTTTAAGACTATAAGATTTATTTTGAGGTAGAAGGAAACTTACTTTTTACTAGAATTAAAGTTGGTTTATTTTTATTTACTTACTTATTTTTCGTTTTATAAAACTAGAAATTATTCAATTTACTAAGCACAGACTTTCGATGTCCACGGGATCATGTGCAATAGTCCCTCTCATTCACCTGTCTCCAGCACCGGCTTGATTGTAAATAAATTGTTTAATGCAACTAATCATAAAATAGAAAATATTTGGGCGTATCCTAGGAGCAGCATTTTTTATAGGGTGCCTATACTGCTGAACCTTGTTAACGCAAACAAGGTTAGGCAACCATCTTGTTTACACAAAAATTCACGAGCAATAACTAGTTTTTGGAGTTTGTGAAAAAATAGTCTGCCATGAATGTAGCAAGTGTAGTATTTAAAGCACTTTAACAGGAGCAAACAAAATAGCTTTCATAGATTACACTCTAACGGCAGAATGAAAATATAATTTATTGCCTTTGTTTCTATTGCTACCTCTTATCGAACAGAAACGGTGGCTGCGATTCTCCTTCCCTGATCGTCGTTGCTCCCCGATGGCCCAAACGCACACGTTGCGTCTCAGCAGTACCAAAGACTCAATATCTTGATGCTGTATGAAAGACTCAATATATGAAATTACAACGGTAGTTTAAATAATTCTGGCGTCCAGTTCTCTAAGATTATGGTAATAATATTCTGAATTCCTCAACCCTGATTGCCGTTGCTTCCCGATTCCCAATGCAACGATTGACACAGAAGGGGAAGGATACACTAACATCTTTTAAGAGACTGGTTAGAGAAGTATGTTGAAAAGCGTTACCTTTATTTTAAAAATGAAAAAAATGCATGAACTTTTTTTAGGAAGTCGTTTGTAATCTCATTTATTTCTTTTTATTTATTGGCATACTTTTTAATAAATTTAGTGGCCATTGCAATATTAGTTAAAATAATTCTGACCTCTAGTCATTATTAAGTATAAGTTATTGTATATAGTAAATTAAAATGTATTTATACATTCCAGTGGCGCAGGAAGAAATTTTTCATAGGGGTGAGGGGGGGGGGGTTACGACTACAACGATTCATGTATATGTGTATATATACATGAATCGTTGTGTGTGTGTGTGTTGTGCGAGTGTGAAGAAAATACGTTTTGTATTACAAAAAAATTCCTTATTATGGGGTGGGTGGAGGTTAACCCCCCTGTAGTTACGCCACTGATATATTCATACATATATAAATAATAAATACATTACTATGAGGACAATACATTACTTTATATGTGTGTAAATACATATCTGCACACACATATATATGTATTTATTATAAATATATAATAAATATATTTGTAATAATTATTAATTTCAATTACCCCTCCCCCCCTCCAAAAAAAAGAAAAAAAACGAGAACAGACTGCACAATTAATTGCTGATGCTTATAAAGGTCTAAGTATGCACACGTAATATATAATAAATACATTTGTAATAACAATTGTTCATTTCAATTGCAAAAAGAAAAAGAAAAAAACGAGAATAGATCGCACGATTGATAAATAGCCTTGTAACGCTAGCTTAAAAACGTAGAAGTCCTTTTCCCCACGAATCCATCTTCTAATGCATTTTTCCCTGCGCGCGCTCGTGTTTTCCCCTGTCAAACAGGAGTGTAGAAAAGTCTAAGTTCTTGTATTGGGATTCCATCTGCCCCTATCCGCACGTCATAGTAAGTTGTTTGCTTACATACTTCGAAGATCGTTAGGCTTATGGACAATCGAACTATAATCAATGCATCAATATTAATAGTTATCGTGATTCAAGTTACTACGAACCTATGCAACGATTAAAATTCACAGAAATATAGCTGAAAAGATAAATATTCGTTTCAGATTTCAACTATCAATCACTTTATAAAAGTGTATCAACACATCATAACAAGCAGTGGCGGAAACGGAATGACGAACGGACATGAATCTATCGCTTCCCGGTTTCCTGAATGTGTGTCTCTGCGCATGCGCAATGATACGGTTGCCCAACACAACATTCAGCCATCCGATGGCCAACGGTTGCCCAACACAACCTTTAGCCAACAGAATACCAACATTTCCATATGGACATCCAACGTTTGCCCAACGTAACAACCTTGTGCCATCAATAACCCAACGTATGTGTGCTAGTTGGGACGTTTACATGCCAGATATTTAAAAACCGTATAAATTAAACGCTGTAAGAAAAAGTCTGTTAAAAAAAAAAATTATAAACAAGAATATCCAAGCTTCATCACAGGTAGAATGCATCAGTTCTGCTAAATTAATAAAAATATAAACAAAACATATTTTTTTACAGCATAAACATTTAAATTAGCAGGATTTACAAACTGAGATATAACAAACGCACAGCTGCAATTATTAATGCTGGCCACTAATGTCTGAAAATATAGATAAAAAAGGGAAAGCATTTAAAAATCCAACTATTTATATTTTTGATAAGAAAAGGAATGCCTACTCATTTTACCCAACCTTACCCTACGAATATTGAAATACTTTTATAAAGCCAAATTCATGATATATGTATCTACTTATCTATCGTAGATATTCAAACATAATACTACTCTGAATTATTATCAAGACATTGATTTTAAAAAAAAGTATAAAAAACTAGACCTTACAATTAACACTCTTTAAGAATTGAAAATATATGAATATTTATATAAATATATATAAATAATATATATTATATATCTGTGTGTGTATATATATGTATACAAACGCATCTGTAAAAATTTAATAGCCTTTATCTATATACTGCAGTCAGAGATAATAATAGGACTACTATTATAATAATATATTATTTATATAATAATAGGTGGATTATACGAGTGAGAACACTCCTTTATATTGATAATCTGTGTTTAGCATTTTAAAGTTATTAATGGAAAAACGAGACATAAAAAGGGCTAAACTGAAACTTATGCATTTTAGTGTACGTTTGTATAATACACTTTAGAACGCAACAAGTCCTATCCCCTTCCCTTCGCAATTTTAAATACTGAACAACGTCATTAAAATTCAGTAAATTAAATGTACTTGTATTAGCTTGTAAATTATTGATTAAATGAAATATTTCACAACGCGTATTGTTAAGAGAATGAAATACCTATTAATAAAAAATGAAAATATATAGTTTCAACTGATCCTTCAAAATATTTTAGGTTTCATATATACTCCTCGCGCATGCATCATTATTTCATTTTCATTCATTTATTAAGCACTTATAGTCATAGGTATTTGAAAATTAAAATGTGTAATAGCAAGCATCAATAACGTTCTACACGGAGAGAAATTTATTTCAATAACTTATTCTGCATTATATTTTTAAATCCGCAAAAATACCTGTTTTTTAAAGATTCTATGCTGCTCATACAGGCGAAGACTATCATCTTTCTCCCGCGGTCCCTGTCTAACGAGGTTACTGTACAATTTCCCCGCTGCCTGTCATAGATATCTATGCTGCCTGTAGAAACAGGTTTATCCGGGGCCTTCGCAATTAGTAACGGGCCTGCGCGTGTATTTTGATGAGCCATTGAAAGAGGCCTACGGATGCTCGAGTCCACGTATATATCAGGCATTTCTTAAGCTTCCCAGTGCTTTCAAACGTTATTTAATGTAGTTTTAAGTAGTAATTGTGTTACTAATTCAAGTACGAACTCATGATTAATTTGTTTGTTATGATACATATTTACATAAAGAAAATAGATGCATATAATTTGAAGGAAAAACAAAGTAGCGCTTACTCTCATGATTCACGATTGCTTATTTTAGTTTCACATGTAGATATTTAATATACTTTAAAATAACTAAATACACAAATGAGAAAGACATTTTTATAATGAATATTTCATGAACGTAGTCGTATTTCCTACGTTATTTTAAACAATTCAACATTAATCTTTAACAAATGATGTATTAAAGCGCATTTCAGTGTTTTCGGGATATCCTGTATATTGGAGAAAATTGATAAACTACGCTCTACAGCGCGATCCCTGAATTAATTATTCTTTATTAAGACATTTCATGTAGTATATATTATTCTTTTGTCGCTTTCTCAATCGAACTGTGAAATTGAGCAAGCATAATGAACGCTTGTACAAAATATTAACTACATTTGAAGTTTCTGTATAAACAGGCAAAAATCAATAATTTATAATTTACTGTATTTCTGCACTGTACCAGATGTAAGTCTGAATCACATAATCAAGGCATATATAACTGATAAATAACATTTTCAACTGGCAAAATTAAATTGTCTAAATAGTATCACAACGTCATGCTTATTTACAAGAATAAAAACTACTCCAGTAATACGATTTCTGATTAAAATAATTTATTTATAAATAGCACATGACTAATTATTCACTAAACTTGATTTACATACATATTTTTAGAATTTCTAAATACATTATAAGCGTTCACTTACCTTTACATTCAGAGCAAAATGTTCGAATTTTATGATAAATTTTCATGAAAGAAAATGACGCAAGATTCACAAAACGATTACCTACATCTAAAGTTCTTTAGTACGACAAAAGTATAAAAAAATTGTTTTAAAATAATAAAACATTTATAATACTTAGAATAATAAAATAGAACACTGTGACTGGGGGAAACAGGCCTCAATGATAAACTCATTTTTAGCGATGGCAACTCATACGCAGGCCCGTTGGATAGCGATGGCCCCGATCCACGGCGGCGTTCGCTTTTCGCCAAGCGGTTGGCGCGTAAAGCGCCAGTGCTCTGTATCTATGAGTGTTTGTTTTCACGCCAACGGGCCCTACGTCTGTCGACCATGTATCAATCAGCTAAAAAGTTTCCCAGCCACAAGATCCACCTAAAACCGCAATATCCTTTAATTGTTTTGAGCAGTGTGTGTATATATATATATATATATACATACATATACATTTATACATACACGCATATATATATATATATATAGACATACATACATGTAATAATAAAATAGCCTTTGACAATGCAATCTAATTTAATTTAAAGTCATCTGAAAAAAATCTTTAATCTCTGTGAAACAGAGTACTTTCACTGTAAGGTTTGTTTCTCGGCCAGACAAATATTATGTTCACAGACAATTTTTGAGAGCATTTAAGAATCAAAAAGGGCGAATTAAGCTAAATTTGAGGGCGTTTGCGGTTTCCGGTGGCGGAACCTAAAATTATTGGGTTAAATAAGTAAATGACATCACTTTAGAGAGCCAATATCGCAAAAATCGCGATTTATGGCATAGCTCGTTTATAAATCATGATTTAAATCCTAGTATAAACTCATTAATTGAATATATTGGCTTCAGAATAATAACACTTTGAGACTGATGTTATGCTTTTAATCTTCATTACGTATAATATATATAATTATTTTTTTCCAACCACGTGGGCATATCAAGCCTTGGCTGGAGGTGGGTCGCCCAAAGTGACGGACACTTGTGAAGGGGCACCCGATGGACAACGATTATTACCCCTAACGAGTAGGTCACAAACACCCAAGACCGATCCGGGAATCGATCCCGGATTCAAAATGTGGTAAAACAAACACTACCTGGGCGGCTACGTATAATTATATAAAACATGCTAATTTATTACTGCAACAAGAATTTCTACCGTACAACTTAATAAAATTAAACTAAAATTTATTTTCAGCCAATATATGGTGTGCGGTTCAGACACATTACGATCACTCGTATATATATATATATATATATATATATATATATATATATATATATATATATATAGGGCGAGATTACCCGAGCGCCGCCAGGAGGAGCTGGCCCGCCGGCCTAGAACCTAGGAGAGCCGAGCATAAAAAAGGTTTGGGGAGAGCGACCTGAGAAACTGCAAGAAGGCAGTGATCTGTGAATTACCGGAATGAAGTCCGTTTTCTTTTAACCCTTTTGTAAATAGATTGCATGTAAATAGTTTTTTACTTCCTTGTACGTAGTATAAGGAAGTAATGTGATCCCGAAAAATTTTGGGGGCCAAATTTCGACAAAAAATCCGATTTTGACTACCTCTAAATTTAATTTTAAGAATTTTTTCGATGCATCTCATCGTAGGCTAGCATGCACGATCATATTAACGCGTCTGCAACTCATTTTGACCAGCGGCGAGTTTATTGTGGTCAGTTTTTCCATGCCGTCTGTACGTACGTACGTACGTACGTATGTATGTAACTCGCATATCTCAAAAACTATGGGTCGTAGAATGTTGAGATTTGATATTTAGGATTGTTCTATGATCTAGTTGTGCACCTCCCCTTTTGGTCGCAATCGAATGAATAGTTTATGTACAGGACCGCACAAAAGATTCGAAATACATTACGCTCTATGGGCCGAAATTCATTAAACTCGCATATCTCAAAAACTATTAGGCGTAGAATGTCGAAACTTCATATTTTGGATAGTTGTAACATCTAGTTGTGCACCTCCCCTTTTGGTTCCATTCGATTGGATAGTTTATCTACAGCACCGCCCAAAACATTCGAAATACATTACGCTCAATGGGCCGAAATTCATTAAACTCGCATATCTCAAAAACTATGAGGCGTAGAATGTTGAAACTTTATATTTAGGATTATTGTAACATCTAGTTGTGCACCTCCCCTTTCGGTTCCATTCGACTGGGTAGTTTATCTACAGAATCGCCTAAAAGATTCGAAATACATTACGCTCTATGGGCCGAAATTCATCAAAGCGTTTTTTAGAGGTATTGGGCTATTTCAAACGACTCAGAAGTGATATATGCTGTAAAGAGTTAGAAAATGAATTTCTCCATTAAAAAAAGTGTCTTTATCATTTACAGTTCTGCTACAGGAACACTCAAGATTTCCAATACATTACGGTCAATGGCAATTTTAGGAGATTCATCCATTTCAAGCACAATACCGTCCTACCACATAAGTTAGGTAATGGTCCGACCACGGTCACGTGCCTCCTTCAAGAACTATGCCAAAAGTCGCCAAGCTTGGCGAGTTTTTTGTGTACGTGTGTGCATATTTAACTCTCAAATCTCAAAAACTATTATGAAATTTCATATATAAGATTGTTGTAACATCTAGTTGTGCATCTCGATTTTTGGTTAAAATCTACTGGAGAGTTTATTTACAGGACCACCGAAAAGAATTTCAGTACTTTAATGTCTATGGACATCTTCAATATAATACAATTGTAGACAGTCATTGTTTGGTACATGCCCAAAATCTCGCCGTCTGTCCTCGACCTTGGCGAGTTTTGCCGAAATGTCGCCAAATTTGGCGATAGTCGGTCATTTGGTCCATGCCCAAAGTATCGCCATTTGTCATCGTTCTTGGCGAGTTTCGGCGAAATATCGCCAAATTTGGCGATAATCTGTCATTGTTGGTCCATGCTTAATATCTCGCCAAATGTCGTCGACATTGACGAGTTTCGCCGAAATATCGCCAAATTTGGCGCCAAAAAATATTTCGTATTTTGTATAACACTAAAACTTTAACCCGTAGAATTTTGAACTTTTGTATTTAGAACTATATTATAATATCTAACGGTTTTCAATATCTTTTTTGACAGCAATCGACTGGGAATTTATTTACAGGGTGAGCCAAATGACTTTAAATACATTAAGGTGTATGGATGCATTCAATTCATTGAAAGTCTGTGGTCAATGACTACTTTGGCTATCCCCAAAATCTCGCAAACTATTTCAAGTTTGTCGTCTTTTGGTGAAATATCGCCAAATAAAGTGTCAGAAAGAAATCTTTCAAATTGAACTCAGCTTGGCGATATCGAAATGTTTGGCTAGAAATCGCTATATCTTACTATTATTGATATTTTATATCTTTCAAACAAATAAGTTTAGAGGAAGAGCGTAAAAAATATTTTTGATTTAATAGACGTGCAAGGAAGTCATGTGTTGGACACATCAGATTTTTTTTATTTGATTAAACGCTAACCTAGAGTTTCAATTTGTGTCGATTGATTATTGGAGACCCTAGCAAAGGTCCCACATGGGGGCTCGGCCTCCCTTCTACATGGACTAAAACACTAATTTTGGACTGTTCAACTGAAAATAATAATTCTGCAATTGTCTCCTGTGACTGTCTATAAGCGATTACGAGGAGTGCATCATCACCGCAAAGCAGGTGACTGTCTACAAGCGACTACGAGGACTACATTCACCGCAAAACAGGTGAGCTCGTTCTGAATATATTTTATTATCCTGCATACAAAATGTCTCTCAATAAAAACGCCCGAAAAGAAGATTTTATTAACCTGCTTAACGAACTTGATGTTCCGTTATCGGGCAAGGAAACTGTACTCCAGTTGAAAACAGAAATGGAACAATCCAAAATATATAAAGATGATAAAGAATTTGTAATTAATTTATTAAATTCTATTGTTGAAGATAAGAAAAATACAGAGATGCAAAATTTAGAATTAAAAAAAATCAAATTAACTAGAATAGAAAAAGAAATAGAATTGCAAAATATCAAAAGTAAAAACGCGCAGTCACATGATAATTCCGATAATAAAATTGAAACAAACCCGAGTATTAATTTAGAGTATCTCACAAAAAGTGTCCGAACTCTAACCATACCTGTACCTGATAAACCTGAGAATTTTAATTTGTTTTTCACAACCTTGGAACGCGCTTTTGCCACCAAATCAGTCCCTGATGACTGCAAAGCAGAAATTTTAATTAATATTCTCGGCGACAAAGCCGCAAACATCCTGTATTATATTGACGCGAAGGATTTACAGTGCTATGAAAAAGTAAAAACACTTGTCTTGAAAGAATTTCAGCCATCCGCCGCTGAGTGTTTACATACATTTCGAAGAGTTCGTCGCGCTCCTAATGAAACTTATGTTCAGTTCGCAACGCGACTCAACGCCAATTTCCGTCACTACCTGCAATTGCTCAACGTGAGCGACTTTGAATCATTATGCGACCTCATCGTTTCCGACCAATTTTTTCTAACTCTGGATAGACAGACATCGTCCCACATAAGCATTACACAGGGCGAAGGCTGGTTTAAACCGAAAGAGCTCGCTCAACATTGTGATATATATTTCGAAAGCACAGGAAAATTTATAAATGACACCCCTCTCTGAAAAACAAAATGAAGCGATTTTTGACAAGAAACCCACTAACCGTTACACTCCCAAATTTAAAAGTTACCCTCCAAAGGAACAAGCACGTAAATTTAATTTTCATCAAAATAAAGACCGTGATAGTTATGCTAAAGTTAAATGTCTAAAATGTTTATCTTACGGACACGAAAAAAACAGATGTCCCAACAATATCGTCTGCCTGGCCTGTGGAGTACCTGGTCATAAAGCTTCCCAGTGTGCGTATTCCACGAAGGAGTCTGATAAGAGATTCAACAAAAAAGAAATAAAAAGTGAGGCTACCATTAATAAAATTGCCAGCGATTCCCCCCCCTTCATTCCTTAACGAGTTAAAATATGTAGATATCTTGCTAGATAATGTTCCAGTAAAAGCTTTGATCGACTCAGGATCTGCACTTCTAGTTGTATGTAAACGACTTGTCCCTCCACGCAAAGAAACTTTTTCTCAAATAACCTTAACCAGCTGCTTTAAAGAAAATAAAACCGCAAATCTAGCTAAATTCATGTTATCTTTAAAAGGCTTGCAACCAGTGGAAGTGATTGCTGCAGTATGCGATGAGCTATCATGTGACGTAATTCTTCCCCCCAGTATCTATGAGGTTTTACGAGAGGCGAATTCACAGCGATTGGAAAGCGTGTCTACACTTTCCCCCCCACCGACGCCCGTCGCGCTTAATGAAGAGAGACAGACACTCCCGAAAATAAACAATCACACTTATTCCCGTTCTATGAGTGAAATTGAGTGCCAGATGTTAGATTCTTTTCTGATTAATGTTTGGAATGTAGTAGAAGAGTGTTCGTACGATTTGAGTCATATCACTGATCCTGTGTTAAGAGAAAAATTAAATGAGTTGATAAGTAATTATAAGCCGAATAAAACAGAAAGCACAAATCTAAAAATGTCAATAATATTAACGGATGACGTACCAGTCTGCCAAAGGTCACGTAGGTTAGCTTTTTCTGAGAAGCAAGAAGTAGACAAACAAATACAGCAATGGTTGGGAGATGGCATTATAGAGGAAAGCTTTTCAGATTACAGTTCCTCCCTCGTCGTATGTAGAAAAAAAAATGGGGATATGCGCTTATGCGTAGATTACAGGAAATTAAATAAAAAGACCGTCAAAGATAAATATCCGTTACCAATTATTGAAGAGGTCTTGGATAATTTAAGTAGTGGCAAAGTATTCACTACCCTCGACCTAAAGAATGCATTTTTCCATGTGGAAGTTGAGGAGAATAGTAGGAAATACACTTCGTTCCGTACCGACACAAACCAGTTTCACTTCCTTAAAGTTCCCTTTGGTCTAACCAATAGTCCTTCAACATTTCAAAGATATGTAAATACCGTATTTAGAGAGCTTTTAAAAGACGGTACCGTAATTATTTATCTAGATGATATCATCATACCAGCTGAAAATGTAAATGAGGGATTTGACAAGTTAACACGTGTATTAGAAACAGCGTCAAAATATGGTCTTGAACTAAATTTAAAGAAATTTCAATTTATGAAGCGGGAAATTAACTTTTTGGGACATATAATTACTAATTGCACAATTAGACCTTCTCCGGAAAAAACTCGTGCAGTTCAACAATTCCCAGAACCTAGAAATGCTAAACAAGTGCAAAGTTTCCTTGGATTAACAGGATATTTTAGGAAATATATTCGATCCTATGCAACTATAGCAAGGCCTTTAAGCGACTTATTAAGAGCTTCAACACCCTTCAAATTTGAGCACGAACAAAAAACAGCATTCCAAAAACTTAAGGACATTTTGTGCAATGAGCCTGTCCTACATCTCTTCAAGCAAGGTGCTAAACTAGAGCTTCACACAGACGCTTCTAAATTAGGGTTTGGTGCTATTTTAATGCAACAAAGCGATGATGGGTTTTTCTATCCGATTCATTACATGAGTAAGAAAACCTCTGTGCAAGAAGAAAAATACTGTAGCTATGAACTCGAAGTTTTAGCTATAATAGAAGCCCTCAAGAAATTTAGAAATTACTTAATTGGAAATAAATTTAAAATTTACACCGATTGCGATGCTTTCACGAAAACCTTAGACAAAAAAGACTTAACACCGAAAATAGCCAGATGGACACTCTTTTTGCAAGAATTCGAATACGAAGTGGTACACCGTCCCGGTAAACAGATGAAGCATGTAGATGCCCTTAGTAGACATCCTGTGACACTTTTAACAACTGATGGACTAACGCATAAGATTATTACTGCTCAAGAAAGTGATGAATATATCAAGACAATGAAGCACCTCTTACAACAAGGAGAAAATGTCGCGTATGTCTTAAAGAATGATGTGCTTTACAAAATAGTTAATGACCGAGAAGTACTTGTCGTTCCTGAAATGTTACAAATCGAAGTTGTTAAGAAGTCTCATTCACTAGGTCATTTCTCTGTAGCGAAAACCGAAGAATTGGTAAAACCAGATTATTACTTCCCCAATATAAAGAAATGCGTTGAAAATGTTGTAAATAGTTGTGTTGAGTGCATATTAGTGAATAAGAAGAGAGGAAAAGGTGAAGGTTTCCTTAATCCCATTCCTAAGGACGACATACCATTATCAACTTACCACATTGATTTTATCGGTCCGATGCCGACAACGAATAAAAATTATAATCATATATTTTCAGTAATCGATGGTTTTACTAAATTTTCATGGCTTTATCCAGTAAAATCAACTTCTTCTAATGACGCCATACAAAAACTAAAATAACAGCAAGCAATTTTTGGAAATCCAGTCAGAATCATATCTGATCGAGGCCCTGCTTTTACCTCCAAAGAATTTGAGGATTACTGTGAAACTAAAGGTATAGAACACTTAGCCATAACAACCGGAGTTCCCAGAGGAAATGGACAAGTAGAGAGACTACATGGCACAATTTTACCCGTATTATCTAAATTAGCCATAGATGAGTCAAATTAATGGTACAAATACGTTGATGCACTTCAGAGAACCATAAACTCAACCACATCAAGAAGCACTAAAAGAACACCGTTTGAGCTTCTAACAGGTGTTCAAATGAGACGAAAGGAAGATAAGAGAATTTTAGAAATCCTAGAAGAAGAAAGAATAAATTCGATGATAGACCACATAAACACTATTCGCGAAGAAGCAAAAGGAAACATCCTCAAAATCCAAGAAGAGAACCGCAAATGCTACAACAAGAAAAGAAAGAAAGCCCATGTTTACAAGAAGGATGACTTAGTGGCTATTCGACGCACACAGTTCGGAACTAGCATGAAACTACGAGCAAAGTTTCTAGGACCCTATAAAGTTGTTCGAGTCAAATCCAACGACAGATACGATGTGGAGAAAGTCGGTGATCACGAAGGTCCTAACAAAACATGTACTTCAGTGGACAATATGAAGCTATGGTCCAGCAACTAAATGACTTTTAATGACTCTCTAATAAATGTATTATTATTTTTTCTTTTTTTTTCTCTCTGTTTTGTATTTTTCAGATTTTTGTGCTGATTTTACGGTGAGGACACCTTCTGTCAAGATGCCCGAGCCTGTAGGGCGAGATTACCCGAGCGCCGCCAGGAGGAGCTGGCCCGCCGGCCTAGAACCTCGGAGAGCCGAGCATAAAAAAGGTTTGGAGAGAGCGACCTGAGACGCGGCCCACGTCAGCTGCACGAAGGCAGCGGGGCACTTTTGTTTTCCATTATAACGTTAGAAACTGCAAGAAGGCAGTGATCTGTGAATTATCGGAATGAAGTCCGTTTTCTTTTAACCCTTTTGTAAATAGATTGCATGTAAATAGTTTTTTTTTTATTTGATTAAACGCTAACCTAGAGTTTCAATTTGTGTCGATTGATTATTGGAGACCCTAGCAAGGGTCCCCCCCCCCACACACATATATATATATGTATATGTGTGTGTGTGTGCGTGCGTGTACCTTGATTCTAGTTAGGTTGTTGTTGTTGTGGCAGTAAGACCAATTATCTACACGAGGGATTTAGGCCTATGGGTGGAGTGCCCTCCGTGGGGGGTTTTCTAGAGGACGTCCTAACCCATATTCAAGCTAAGTTTCGGAGGAAACCACGAAAAACTCCGAATGGTTAGGTCGGCGGACGGGACCTGTTTTTGAACCTGGCACCATCAGACTCCCATTTCAGAGCGCTTTGCGTCCCAGTTCAAAGGTAGGCTCGACCCATCTACCTCGATTTATCATGACTCTTCTGTGTATATATATTTAAATGGGAATGTACAGGATAGTACTTTTTCATACAAGCATAAAATTTTCAAAATTACGAGAGTGGGGAGCATCCATGTACTCCCATTCACACACACACACACACACACACGCACGCACCATGTACATATAATAAGATTGGAGCTTCGACGGGCTTTTACAGCCTTTGGCTATTCCCTGTATCGCCATTTCAAAAGAAAAATCCCAAATTAAAAATATTTCAAACGCAAAATTATACACCTTTTTTCAGCTAATATTGCATATTGGAATTTATACAGGGTGTCCCAAAAAGATGGTAACGGGCTTTAATTCTTTATCTATAAAAGATAAGTGGGCAGCGTAAATTGAAAAAAAAAAGTTCAAAATAAGGCCGGAAATACTACTCCGTTAAGAAAAAAATCCTCTCGTTCATTTTTAAAAAGTGACACTTTAAAAATTTTTATACGACCCCGTAGGAAACAATTCCCAATTAGTAAAATGTGCCCCATACACTAAAGAATTGACATATAAAATTTGAGAACAATACCTTTAAAAGTGTCAGAGATATGAAGATAAATATAACGCTGACTTAAACCACTTTTCAATGGCTCTGGAAGGGAAAAAATCACGTCGAATAATTGCATCTCAGGGGTCGTACAAAATTACGAAAGGAAATCTTTTTTTCCACTCTAGGAATAAACGTTTACATGCAAAATCATGGATAGTCCCCGATCCTCTTTCTTTAAAGATATATCTTTGAGATCGTATGATGAAAGGCTCAGACTTGGTACATCACCTTATGAGGGTATGGGGCACATTTTACTAATAGGGAATTACGGGGTCGTATAAAAATTTAAAATGAGTAACTTTTTGAAAATAAACGAGAGGAATCTTTTCTTAATGGATAATTTCCGACCTTATTTGGAACATTTTTTAATTTATATTGCCCACTTATCTCTAATAGATAAAGAATTAAAGCCCGTTACCACCTTTTTGGGACAACTGTATATGTCCACGGGCCGAAAAATCTCCAAACATTTACATGTCCAGTCGGGCATGTAGCCTAAAATAATACATGGCCGAACAAAAAATTTACAAACCCGAAAATTACTACATTTTATTGCTCTATAAAATTTATATTATTCAGACTGTTTGCATTGAAAGGAAATGTGGCAACCATAAACCAAATACGTATGATATATGAACAAGCATATTAAAACTATTTTATGAATCTCTTTTGATCAGGGGCGTAGCCAGAGATTTTTCATGGTGGGGGTTACGACTACTACAACTCATATATATGTATACGTGTGTGTGATAATGTAATGAAGAATATACATTTTGTATGGCAAAAATTTCTCATGGGGGGGGGGTTATGACCCCCCCTAAACCCCCCCCTTGGCTACGCCCTTGCTTTTGATCGATTTTTGTACATGCCTGATCGGGCACGCGGCTAAAAAAATACATACCTGGCTGAGAATTTTACATGCGCCGGGCATATCTGGCAATAGATTTTTCCGGGCTTGTATATCTCCTAATTTTTTAAAGAGTTTAGGAGGATTAAGGATAAAAAAAAAATAGATTTTTTCAATTTTAATTTTAATTGAAATCTCAATTATTTCTGAGCATTTTGACCCCAATCTTATGCAATTATTCCAACTAGAATCGGTGATAAACATAAAAACGTTTTATGAATGTTTTATGTTTGAACACAGTAAGGTAACTTTAAATTGCGTTTTCTCAAAACGCATTTTTTTTATGAACTATCAGTAAGATAATAAAAGTTCTATGATTCGTATCTTCACAAAACTTCGTATAGTTATAGCTAGCATCGGTATCTATATAATGATTTAATATTACAAGTGAAAGTGAAAACTTTTGAAATTTTAACAGAAATATAAGAGAAAAAGTCTGGTTTTTTAAAATTTCACTTTAAAATAAAATTTTAAATTCTAAATCTAAAAATTTGTCTTAAATATTAATTCATTCTATAAAATATTTTACTTAATTTTGCAAAAAAAAAAAAAAAAAAAAAAAAATGTCTATGTGTATTTTAAATTGACTTAGCTTACGGATAGTGACACACACTATTGAAAAAAATATATAAATGTAAAGTAAAAATTATTTTTTTTTCAAACATATCTGAAAGGCAATGAATTTTTATCTGAAATTTTATGATGTACTATAGTGTATTATTATAGGGAAAAAGTTTCATTATCCTGTGACTTTTATTTTGATCATAAAATGTAAAAGCGCTAGGGTTTAAAATACGTGTACATTTGCTCCTCAATCCTCCTAAGACCCCTTAATGCACAAGTGAAAATATAGAAATATGCTTACTGTTCTGTGCGCACATCACTGCAACTTGCATTTGTTTGAAACGTTTCACGCAGTTGGTTCCGACGTTTTTTTTTTTAATTTAATACGGTACCCATCCTTTATAGTGCCTTCTTACCAATTTATCCTTCTTAAAATACAGTGAAACAAATTCAAAAATCGAAGCAGAGTGAAAGATGCAAAGGTGGTAGGGAAGGAACATTTTCGATTACTGAACGCATTTTAGGCAATGTAAACTTTTAATGTCATAATTCCCATTGCATAGACTGTTTTTTATTAACGGGCTCCTGGCGCGGCCAGCTTAATAACATCTTGTGTTATGTGGTATCAGAAAGAATCTCAAATAATGATCGAAAACGAAATCAGAAGAAAATTTCTATGAATAAAAGAAAAGTGTTTTTTCTATAACTTGAATGAAAAACTTTTTCTTTAAATTGTAAAATTTGAGTAAAATGCAATTTTTGAAATTTAACTTAAATTATTGGGGGGCTCAGCCCCAACTCATAATTTATTGGGGGGGGGCTTGAGCCCCATGGGCCCATATAACTCTACGCCTATGACAATATGTCAAGAAACCTTTGATAAATTAGGAATCGAACTATCGATTTTATTAATTATTCATATTTCGAAATTGAAGAAATATAATAACGCTTTTAAAAATAAATAATCAACGTTATGTATGCATATTTAAATAGTTTTTGTGGTAATCCTCAAGGTTTTTGTATCTATTTAAACTGCATTTTTAAGATTAATAAATTTTTTTTCTTTCTTTTAGTGCTTCATTACACCTCACCACAAACTTTTTTGTGACACTAGGAGAAGTTGATAGTTTTATTTAATTATTTTTTATAATTTCACTATTCCTGTTATATTATTTAAAGAAGAGGTTATAAAAAATGAGAAGTTTTGTTTTCTTATATCTCATGATAATAGCACAAGTAACAAAAATATAATGCTGTTAATTTTTTTGCGGCTTGAGTACTTTGAGAATATTTTTCCTATATTACCTAGTGCAACAAGAAAGTTGGTGGTGAGGTGTAAAGAAGCACTAAAAATATATATATATATATATATTTATAAATCTTAAAAATGCAGTTTAAATAGCTACAAAAACCTTGAGGATTACCACAATCATCGTCCATTGTGGTATGATGGAGCCTGGTATGCCACTTCTTGCTCTGATTGGCTCTTCGCGTCAAGTGACTTCTGTAGAGCTCTGATTGGTGCTCTCCCTGTTGCCCGAGGAGCATATTTCAGAATCGGAGGAAGGAAGGAACGTTTCAGATATATTTGGCAGTCAGCACTGCATTACAGTACTCTGTCTTGCCGCTTGATCAGCTAAACATAAACATAAGCGAATAGCAAAATGTTGTTATTGATATTCGCTTAGTTATTTTTTCCTTTTTCTTTGAAATAATGAGGTCTATTAAATAAAATGCTATCGGATACTGATTAGTGTTTTTTTTTATGAGTTTATTTAGCAGATGCGCGTGTTATAAACATTTAGTTATTTAAATACGTATAATCTAGAAAGCATGTGTGCGTTTTCAGTCTATAAAATATGTTATTACTTCATATTTATTCGCAGAACCCCTGACAGCACACTTGCCCAATTTATGTCCATATCTGGACAAACTTGTCCAAAACATGTCTATGTCTATGATAAGATATCTTCTGGACATCATTTTAGCGACATCTTTGGGAAAGTCCATAATAGGTCTAGAATAAGACATGATTGGGCATGTAACACCCCAATTAAGTCTTATTACGACAAAAACGGGAAAATGCATATTATGTCTGTTTTATGACATGAATTGGACATCTAAACACCCCAATCATGTCTATTTTATGACATAAATGGGAAAATCTATCGGCGACAAACTCTGATTGGCTCAATTTGTTTGATCATGCGCAGTAACATTTTTGTATGCACGTTGTTTTTAATAATCTGTGGTGGTTGTGGTAGATAGTACCCATATGTTTGAAGTTTCCTTGTCAGCTAATTATAACATTTTTATGCGCACTTCTTGCATATTGCTTGCCTATATCACTGTTCTTTACAATGCGGGGTAATGTACAACTTTTTGACTTAATGTGTATTTTAATAAAAAAAATTAAGTCGACTCGTCAGGAATGGCGAAATGTTGAATAAGACGTTAATGATGAATTATTCCTCATTGAAGCTGAATGTAATGTGAATGATATTGAATCAAAGCCTATTAATGCGCACGATTATAATTATTTTCGTAATGAATTTGAAAATAGGATCGATGAAAATATTTTTGAAGATTCAAATATGTGTGATCCTACAAGCAGTTCTTGTAATAGCTTCATTTCATTTCAGAAATTACTGATGAAACGGATACTTCTATTCCTTTATGGTAGTAACTTATCCATAGCATAAAAATAAACTGTGGATATCAGATAAATATCCACAGAATGTCTTTTTATGGACAAATTATGGATGTCCATAACATGTCCATGTGAATGTCCATAACATGCCCATATGGATAAGTTCTGGATGTCCATAACATGTCCATATGGATGTCTATATTTTGTCCAGAGGATATCACTATGGACGCCGTATTGTGCCATATGGACAAGTTTGGGGGGGTATTATGGACAAGATATAGACAAATTTGGGGATGTCAGTTATGTCCATGATATCATATGGACATGTTCTGGACAAGTTTGTGCTGTCTGGGACATTATTATTATTTTTTTTATTTATAAAAGTTCTTATCTGATCAGTGCCGTATCTAAGTTGGGGAGAGGGGGTCTAGGGGACGACCCCCCTCCCCCCCAAAAATAAATTAATGTGTATTAGTTTCAAAAAATTCTTTTCTTAGTACTGCTTTTTTTCTCAATTCTTCTTTTAACTGTAACTGACAAATTAACTGGCTTAATGAGTTTAAATGTGTAATTAAATTAATTAATTACATAATGAAGTTAATAAATATGTAATTAAGTTATTTATGATTTAAAACTGATTGTATGTCATATTTCAATGATTCATTATGTGAAATAAAACCAATACACAAATTAATAACAGCATTAATGATTGCTAATGAACAAAAAAATTTCAATTTTATTATTTGCTTATGAATTTTAATTGATCTCATTAAAGGTGGTATTTTGCATATGATTTAATTACTAGTTAATTAAATAATACATTAAATTAATTAATAATGTACAGATAATTACACAACAATTTAAGCCCGCCGATCACTCAAAAAAATCACTTAAACCACGTTTTTTGCGAACGGAGTATGCAGTAATCTCGCCAACACAAACACACTATGAAGAGGAAATACACATAACGAAGAGCACCAATCAGAGCTCTACAGAAGTCACTTGACGCGAAGAGCCAGAGCTAGAAGTGGCTCCAGGCGCCTGTGTATATAGGAGTCTTAGGCTACTATTCAGATAGATTTAGTAGCTGCTAAACCTATTGTTCAGATACTAAGTTAGTAAGTGGGCGGAGAAACACATGACTAAAACCAAGGGAAAATGAAGGAAAAGTTAACAGGGAAGTTTAGTAACCAATCAGAGCGCTTATTCCAGGCGTACGTTTGTTTAGTCGGTGATTTAGCAGCTTGATTTTAGCAGCTCACGTGATTTAGTAGCTACTAAATCTATCTAAATAAGGGGGTTAGATTTAGTCAATGGAAATGTGCCTCCTTCTACGGGGTAGCATCTAACTAGAGCTGTTTCCTCTACGTCACTATCCCAACGTCACACCTTAGCAACCAACTTTTTTTGGTCAATCATTTGTTCATTTGAGAATGGTCATTGGCCGAAAACGTGGCTTTATATCCCTAAATATCGGAGTTGACCTAAAAAAAGTTTCAGTGACGTCACGTGTGTGTGTGTGTGTGTGTGTGTGTGTACACTGTGATGTCACAGCACTCCTTGGCGACACCGCTTGGTGTTCTTATTCCGCATTTTAAACCAATAAATTTGTTATTATGGATGGTTGTGCCACCATAAATTGTTCTAATCATTCAAGAAATGGATTTAGAATGGCTAAATTCTCTAAAGATGAAGAAAAAAGAAGAAAATAGGTGATCAACATGCGACGAGATCCCGGATCGTCTGCTCAAATTTGCCTTGTAAGTTCGATTTTATTATTGAAACTTTCTACTGTTACCTTATAAAATGCCTTTTTCTTGTAAGTTTATGCTTTTTATTTAATTTAAAATACCAAAGTTGTTCGTAGCTTGTTTAGTTTTGTTAAAACGCAAATGTTATGTTAAGAGTGCGTTTTGCATTATCGCCAAAGCTACTTGTTGTGTTTGTAAACTAAACCTTGTTCTTTAGCATTAAAAAATATGTTTAAAAAAGCAATAGACAACATATATATAGGGTCGTACTGACCCTATGAATGACGAGTCACTATTTATGCTTCTAATTAGACAGAGGTTAAGCACACATTGACGAGGCGAAGTTACTTGGACACACACATTTAATAATTATTCTATTTACAAGGTATCTCAGAATTATGTTACCACTCAGGTAAGTAGACAGAACATCCACACAGGATTCAATGCTTAAAAAGGAACACAAAAACTAGCCACACAGGCATGTACGAAAGTTCTATTCCAACTCCGTTTAATACTTCTCTCCGTCTCCGTCAACCTCACTCTAACTGACTGCTCGCTTCTTCGGAATTCCCAGCCTCTCCCACGTCAGGGGGGGGGTCTCACTGGAGGGGGTGAAGCAGCTGCGCTCTGATTGAAACTTCGGATTCTACAGCCTCGGCCATCTGACCTGCGGTGTTCTCACCGCCCAGGAACATAAGGATATCTGAAATAGAACACTTTAAAAAAAAAGAAAAGAAAAATACATTATTTACAGGTCATTCAGAAATATGAAAAGTTTTACAGTCTGCTCCACGTTTTCATGTGATCTGCCGCAGAACTTGTGATGTTAGGACCCTTATGACGTCCCACTTTTTCGACGTCGTATCTATCATGTCCTTTGACCTTCGTTATTTTGTAGGGGCTAAAATATTTCAGCCGTAACTTCAAACAAGTCCCGAACTGTGTCCTCTGGATTGCTACTAAGTCGCCTAATTTGTACTCTACTGCTTTCTTTCTTTTCTTATCATAACCTTTTTTATTTTCTTGTTGCATTTTGAGGATATTTTTTTTAGCTTCTTCCCTTAAAGAATTTCTCTCCTCCACGAAACTTCTCTGGTATTCTTCGTTTAAGATTTCGTTAATTTTCAGGTCTTCTTTGTTCTTCATTTTAACCCCTGTCAATAATTTCAAATGGGCTAGTTTTGATACTTCTGGCGGTGGTACTGTTCAAAATTCTTTGAACGGAGCTGACATATTTGTATCATTTTGTCGGGTCTTTGATTGACAATTTAGATAGCACTGGTATTAAAGTTTTATGAAATCGCTCCACCTGGCCATTTCCTCTCGGAATTCCTGTGGTTATTTGAATGTGGTTGATGCCTTCCGCTTCACAATAGTCAGCAAATTCTTTTGAGCTGAAGGCACTTCCTCTGTCTGAAACAATTCTTCCAGGATTCCCAAACGTCGTCTGCTGCAATTTCAGCTTCTCGAGGGCATCATGAGTGCTGGTTGATTTGACTGGATACAGCCAGACAAATTTTGTGAATGCGTCCACTACACTTAAAACATGTTTGTAATTTTTGTTTGTAGATGGTAACGGTCCGATAAAGTCTATATGATAAGTACTCAAGGGTACCACTTTCGGGATAGGATTCAAGTATCCTTCACCCTTTCCTTGCTTTTTATTACATAAAATGCATTCTAAACAGTTGGTTATAACAGCTTCGACTTTCTTTCTCAGACCATTGACATGAAAATCTCTTTTGACCAGTTCTTCAGTTTTAGATGTAGCGAAATGTCCATTGCTATGAATTTTCTTAATCACTTGTAACTCCATATCTGCCGGTACTACGAGTAACTCTCTACCAGCTTCGTATTTGTACAGCACGTTATTCTTGATGAAATAGTTATCTTCTTTTCCCAAGGCAACCAATTCCTTTAGCAATTCGCAATGTTCATCTTCTCGTTGTGCAGCTGCAATTTTATGAGTCATATCAGCCGTCGGAGGTTCTGATACTAATACTGAGACGTTTCTGCTCAGTGCGTCAGCGTGTTTCATCTGTGAACCTGGGCGATGGACTACCTCATAATCAAAATCTTCCAGTAGCAAAGACCACCTGGCTAATCTCTGAGACAATTCTATTCTGCTCATCGTTTTCTGGAACGCTTGACGGTCTGTCACTATTGTGAATTTGGTGCCTAACAAGTAAAGTCTGAATTTTTTCAATGCTTCGACCACCGCTAAAAGCTCTAGCTCGTAAGTAGAATATTTTTCCTGCTGTTCTGGGGTCTTTTTGCTCATGTAGTGCATCGGATGCATTTTATTATCCTCCCCTAACTGTAGTAAAATTGCGCCGAATCCGAAACTACTGGCGTCCGTGTGAAGTTCTAACTCCTGACCTTGTCTGTAAAGGTGTAATACTGGGTCGTTCACTAATGCTTTTTTCAGTTCTTCGAACGCATGCTTTTGCTCTATTCCAAAACGGAACTCTTTGCTATCTCTAAGCAAGTCACTAAGGGGTTTGGCGATTTTGGCGTAGTCTTTGACGAATTTTCGAAAATACCCTGTTAAGCCTAAAAAACTTTGGATTTGTCTAATGTTTTTTTGTTGTGGGAAATTCTGAACAGCCATTATCTTCGAAGGAGATGGTTTGATCGTTCCACGTTCTATGATGTAACCCAAGAATTCTATCTTTCACTTAAGAAACTGACATTTTTTCAAGTTCAGTTCTAATCCGAATTCTGAAGCGGTTTTTAAAACAAGTTGCAGTTTCTTAATCCCCTCTTCTTCGTTTTTGGATGGTATGATCAAGTCGTCTAAGTAAATCAGAATGACGCGGTCTTTCAGAAGGTCTTTAAAAATATGGTAAATGTATCTTTGGAACACGCACGGGCTATTCGACAACCCGAAGGGAACTTTTAGAAATTCGTACTGCCCCTCGTGAGTCACGAAAGAGGTGTACCTTGTACTATTTTTTTCTATGTCTACATGAAAAAAAGCATTTTTCAAATCTAACGTACTGAAGACTTCTGCGTCCTGTAACCGATCCAACACATCTTCGATAAGTGGAAGTGGGAAATGATCCCGAACAATTTTCTTATTTAATTTGCGGAAATCGACACACAATCGCGAACTGCCGTCTTTTTTCTTAATTAAGACTATGGGTGCTGCAAAGTCAGAACAACTTGGTTGAATAATTTTTTCCTCGAGCCAATCCTGAATTTGGTTTTCTACAATTATTTGTTCATTATACGGCAATCTACGGGGACGCTGACAAATAGGAATTTCGTCTGTCAGAATTATACTCATTTTAACGTCCTTACTTTTAGTTTTTTGTGGTTTGTAACTCTTAACAATGTTTATCACTTCTCCTCGCAAACGTGGATTAATTATGTGACTAACATCAATAATCTCTTCCGGGGGTGTTTCCACGAACATGGCCAAAAAGTCAGTTAGTATAGGAGATTCATCTGGTACTCTCTCACATGCTTCAGAAGATTCAGCATTTTGGGAGCATGCAATGAATGGGGAAATATTTAAACACTGATCAGTCTCGATCTTTGACATTTGCAACCCGAGAGACTGTTGTTTACATGTAACCGGGAGCACATCTGGTTCGAAATTAGGTGTTGAATAAAGGTATTTACCTAAATTAGTAACTCGTTTGGTAGGGTACACTCAATCATGGCTGCATTTTTTACGTTAACATTCCCTTGCACAAAATTAAATTCTAGTTTCGATATTACATCCATTCCAATGACCGCACTAAAGCGCATATGCTTCATAACATAAACATTAGTATACAGGCGCGTAGCCAGGAAAATTTTTCGGGGGGGGGGGATATGAACTTATATGTGTATAAATAGACGGAATTTCATCACTAACCCAAACATTTCGGGGGGGGGGATATATATCCCGATATCCCCCCCCCCCCCTGGCTACGCCCCTGTTAGTATATACTGTACAACTGTCAATCACTATTTTAGAATTAAAGAAACCAATGGGTGAAACTCTTTCAGAATCGATACCACACAAATTAATATCTGTACTGGATAGAATAGGAGAACCCATCTTTTCATAAATAATCCGGTCGATCAAAGTTACTTCGGAACCAGTAGCTATTAATGCTTTCACATCAAAATTAAAAATATTAACATATTTCTCAATTTTATTACTAGATGATTCCACAATTTTGTTCTCTACCTCCGATTCAGCTTTATTTCTATAACTGTACTTTGCTCGATCATACCTTTCAGATCTGAATCTATTTTTACTTTCTGTTTTGCCTGGCTCTTCTACAACCATTTGATTAACAATTTTTCGTTTATCTTCACCTGTACGATCAAAATTATCGTTCCTAAATCTATATTTACATTCAGCAATTTTGTGTGAATAACTATTACAAGGATAACATTTTTTCCTGGTAGCTCCAAAATTTCTTTTATCTTTCCCTGGTACGGGGCTAGAAAACGTATCATTTTCTTTATTCAGTTTTTTAGGAAATGTTTTATTACATAAAACACGAGCTGATTCATATTCTTCTGACTTTTCTACTATTTCCTCCCGAGTGTTCCACTTATGCCAGTTATCTATAAAATGTCCTTTAACCTCTTCTTTTAATCTGGTCAGAAACTATCAGTTCAGAAAGACCAGTGAAATCTTTAACGCCATGAATCCATTCTTTAAAATAATGGTTAAGTTCAAAAGCGAATTCTCGCCAAGAACAAGAACTTTCTTTTTTATAAAAAAATAACTTTTGTCTAAACTGTTCTGCAGTCAATTTAAATCTTTTCAGCAATACTGCTTTAATGTGATCATAATCATTCGAAACATTTTCAGGTTCTCGTGTTATGATTTGCGCGATGTCTAGAGGTAATAATCCTAATAAGTGTGTGACCAGTGGCAGATCCACGGGGGGGGGGCTTGAGCTCCCCCCCCCAGAGCTAGAAATACCCTATGGATTAGGGAAGTTTAAAAAAAATTGTAAATTTTCGCAGGAACTGAAATTTTAAAAAGTAGCACTGTATATACAGTTGACTCTCTGTTTAACGGCGATCTCTTTCCAAAGACGATATTTCAAAATCCCAGCAACTCCAACGTAAAAAATTTCTATTCAAAGACGACGTCGTTTCTGGTTAACAACGATTTTTTTTTTTTCAACTTACGCTACAGGAACAGGGGAAAATTTTTTTAAGAGTGGAAAAAAAGTGTCGGAGAATGTCAAAAGTGCAATTCGCAAGGCAATTTAATTACCTGAGTGTATTCTCAAAGGTATTTTAGAAGCAAGGAGAAAATTCTTGAAGCAGTACAATTTTTTTTTTTTCGGGATCCAAATCCAAACGGCCAAGAAGTCAATGTGGCCGATTGGAAAAGTTTGCCAAGGCACTTCTGCATCCAAATGGTTGCATGAAGCAAGAGCATCCAACATTCTAATTTCTGGACCCCCCACGGCCGAGTGGATAAGACACACGACATGATAGGCGACTGAAGTGTGAAGGTCCAGCGTTTGGGCCTACCGCGCGCCTGTCGATTTAACTATCTGGAGTTTTTCCAGATGGTTTTCTCCAGATTTAACGTAAATACGCGTTAGAACCTCTGAAAAAATCCTCCGACCAAGGTAACCGCCCCAGAATGCAGATGCCTCTAGTATAGGCTTGCCACATAACACAAAACTCCAATTTCTGGAGGCCCGACGAGTGGCTGAGCGCATAGCGCTCGCAACTGGGAAAAGAAAAGTGCCCGGTTCAAACTCAAGTCGCGTCCGTCAATCTCGCCCTTCTGAGTCTTTCGCAGTTTTCTCCGAAACTTCTTGTAAGTACGGATTAAGACCCCCACGTAGGGCACCCCGTACTCGGCCTAGATCCCTCATGTAGATAATTGTTCGTATTACCAAAATAAAATAAAATCAAGCAATTACTGCAGTGCTGTTATTCTGGCAGAAAAATTTGGAATGAAAAATTTTCAGGCTTCGGCTGGTTAGCTAGAAAAATGGAAGCTGACGCATTTCACATTTGAGAAAATCTGGAAGAAAGAATAACGGGAAGACAAAAAATGAAACAACTGACTCATTTTGATTTTCTTGAAACCTAATTTTATTATATTTCTTGTTTTTACTACCTTTTTTTTAAGGTAACTTAAAATAATTTTTGTGAATAATAAAATAATATAATGATAATAAAAGTAACATCTTTAAACACGCCAATATGTCAAGAAAAATATTCAGTCCTAAGAATGTAAAGTGTAAAGGGTTGGTGTTGGTGATGTAGGATTACGGCCAATTATCTGCACATGGAATCTAAGCCGATGGGTGGGGTGGACTCCGTGGGGGTCTTTCCAAGGGGTCCCAACCCTTATTTACTCTTAAGTTTCGGAGGAAAGCCCGGAAAACTCCGAACAGTTAGGTCGGCGAACGCGAACTGGTTTTGAACCAGGCACCTTCAAAAGTATAAAGGGAAATGTTATTCTTTTACAAATTCTGTTTAAGGAAGATCTCTATTTAAGGACAATTTTTCACGGTTCCTTGAAAGTCGTTAAACAGACGGCCAACTGTATATATGTATATACACCAAGAATATTTCCACCAATACTTACCCAGACAGCACATAAGCTTAAATCAAGCTTGACATTTCCTTGAATTTGACGTATTAATGCAAGCTTGACAGTTCAACTCATTTTTAGCTGGCAGCAAGCTTGCAGGAGTCAAGTTGAATTGTCAAGCTTAAATACAGCTAGATTTAAGCTTGACAAGTGATACTAGCTTGATTTTAGTTTTCAAAGTGCGCAGTGATGGCGCCATCTGTGAAAGAGAATGGACATTAATTGTCTAGCGTCCTCAAATTTGCTGAAAGTTCGTAAAAGATGTGTTTTATTTTATTACCAGTGCCATATTACCGGCAGGGCAAACGGGGCAACTGCCCAGGGCCTACAGATTTTAGGGCCCAAAAATCTTACATCTTACACTTTTGTAGTTTTAAAATAAAATTACAAAGGATAAAAAAAATTCAGAAGTTAAATAATTTTTTTAATTATAAAGTATGAACAATGAAAATAATTCAAATTTACATTTGTATAAATTGATTTAAACTTATTTTTAATTCTTCGAAATGCTCTATATCGATATAGCATACCAATATGTAGGAAAATAACTAACCACATTTGTAAAGAGAATTTTTAGCGTTAAAAAATAGCAAAATTTTTCAATTATTTGTTATTTTAAGAAATATTTACAAAAATGACTAAAGTGTTTGTATTCCATACATGTTAGCAACTGTGATATAGCATTTCGAAGTAACGTTTAACTATCTGTTTCTTTGATTTCAGATTACTTAACACAAAATTTATGTTAAGTAAGTAAACCCATTCTATATTTCCAAATATGGAAATTCTTCAAAGTAAAATACAATTATACTACGAAATTGATTTCAAAATCAGTCGTTTGTCTCGATTTTGGCCAGCAGTATTACTCATGAGTGTTGCGGTACTGAAAGTTTTAAAACGTGTGCTGCTCTTAAGTTTATATTATGTTTATTTCCCTATTAGTAGAGTCTCTAAATCACACATAACATTATTTTAATTTTGATGCATCCCATAGAAAAATAAAAGAAACAAATAACACATCACCCACTTATCAATCTGGCGAGAAAACGGCGTGATAAGTTACTTCAAACTTTAGTCTTATCTGCGTGAATCTTAGTAGCTGAACGGATAGCGAGCTGGACTCCCAACCGAAAGGTCCCGGGTTCTATTCCAGCCACAAACACTCGATGGAAACAGATTAAATTAAATTGAAATTTCAGCGTAGAGGGGGAAAATGCATGGCAAAGTAAAATATGTGGGGCGAGTTCGCCGACCGGCGCCCCGTGCATTTAGGGAATTTTTTTTTAGGAAAATTTTTTAAGCTTGAAATGAAGCTTGATTCAAGCTTGAAATGTGAAGCTTAATGCAAGCTGGGCAAGTGTAAACTAGAACACTTGATTCAAGCTTAATTCAAGCTTATTCGGACTTGAATAAGCTTTATTGACTTGATAAATCAAGCTTGCTGCAAGTTTGATGTGCTGTCTGGGTATTGAACTCTTCTGGACTAAACATCGCTATCGCCACAGTGGCTGGAGCACAGTTCCCAGTTTTATTTGTACAGTGGAATATGTCTAAAGGGACTACATTTGGGAAGAACAAAACCGGTCACTTTATAAAGATGGTCACGTTACAAAGGTGGTAAAGTATGATAGTTGTAAAGCGAAATTGCACAAAAGTGATCACTATGGAGATAGATAGACGATCTCTTAGTCACTTTAGCTGGTTCCAATGCATTTGAATGGAAGACGGGACACTGATACAGGGAAAAAATTTTCCGTTACTCTCTCCATTTTATAAGAGACGGAGTTTGCGGTTTAGTGCAGAAATCTTTTATCGGTAAACCCCGAATTGTCATTAAAAAGTCGTAAAATTCGCGACGAGAATGCCCTCTTACTTACTGCAGTCACGTTAACGCAGTGGCAATTCGCATAGACGAACAATCCAACCCTCCGCAATTTGTACAGCTTTCATTCTTTCAACTGCTCTCATAAGTTGTCCACACCACCCAGACGTATGGGTACAAATCCTCATTATAAAAGTAAAACATATTCTAAGATATCAGACAAAGCGAGTACCTGGCAATGTATAGCTGGCCTGGTTTTAAAAAAGAAAGCTCAAATTCTAAATAGCAGATAATAGTGATATTAGTTGTAAATAGCAATTGAGGTTGGTTTACAACAGTCCTCATAGAAAAGGATGGAAATTACTTAATCTGGAAAACGGAATGCCATCCTAAAATGAGAAAATGCATGCTGTGAACACTGTATATTGCATGGTGGCTGTGAAATGGGTTCAATAATGCATTCAGCAATTATACTCTATACACACTAAAATGTTAATGGGTAGGGCCCTCGAACAACAACTTGAAGAAAGGTCGTTACAGATTAGCCACGTCTTGTCGTCATTACAGTGGTTAAGGCGACATTTTTCAGGCGAAATTTACAACTTTTAATGACCAGTCGGGATCTACCAAAGATTAATCTGTTAAACTGACAACCCTGTCCCCCCCCCCACACACACACAATGGAGAGAGCAACGGAACATTTTTTTACCCATCATCGTCCATTGAAACGCATAAAACACGTGGCTTATGAGCATCGGCTTAACCCATTCGTGCCTGGATATTTTTGCGACTTTCTTCGATTTTTGCTAACACCAGAAGTAATTGATAAATTTCTGATGTCAACTTTTTGAACAAGGGATGATTTCATTTAAAATCGTTATGTATAAAAATTGAAATGTCAACATCCTACTTGCCATATTAAAATATTTTGTGGAATTGAGGTTCAATACTCGCGAATAAAGGCTAGGAAAAATAAATAACGTTTTCGAATGATAGCGATAATGCCGTCCCAAAAAAGGGACGCTAGGCATAAATGGGTTAACTCAGGCCTCTCAATTGGTCCTCTTTTTTTAAAATTCCTACCTCTATAAATAATAGAGTGAAAATGTTTTGCTTCTTCAACAGTTGTTAAATGTTCTTTTAGATGTTAAGGTTTCGTCTATCAAACCATTAAAATACTAGGCTATATAAATAAAACTTTGACGAAGGTAGGAATTTAAAAAAAAGAGGACCAATTGAGAGGCCTGGTTAACTTGATCGGTATATGGCGCAAGATAGCTCTGCCCCCCCCCCCTTCCAAGTTTTCTTTGGACGGTTCTTGCAGCAGACAACATACTTATTTAGTTGTGATATATCATTTCTAATTATACATTGGGAGAAAAAGTATTGGGAAATCAATGTATTATCCTAATGAAAAACGGAGCCCCCCCCCCCCAGATGGTTTCTCTGGATCCGCCCCTGTGTGTGACCCAATCATCCTTTTTAATTTCGACTCTTGTGGCTTGCCTCTCAAATAAAGCGAGATACGTGCTAATGTCTGCTTTTGGATCCTTCGAATCGAAACTTTTGATTATTTTTGTAAGATCTATTTTGTTTTGGATTACAAAATGTTCTGCACTGTTCCCCTTCTCATAATTTTTATATTTTAATTATTCCAATTGGAATTCACGTTCTAATTTCTCCTGTTCTAATTTTTCCCACGCAATTTTTTCTTCGCTTTCGCGGTCTGCCGTAATGTTACTGAGAACAGATTTTGTGAATTCTTCATCGTACTTCGCATCACTTCGCAATATGTTTCATTTTAGCAATAGTTGGGTTATCGGGAATCTTTAAATCCAGTTCATGCATTAATTTGATAATATCCTCTTTACGATGTTTTCCGATGTACGACATGGTTGCTGATAAAAAAAAATTGAGTACTTACAGTTTGCAGTCTTCGGCGATCAAACTCGCCCTGGTAATCCACAACTGATACGTGAGCACACAAAACTTTCCTTCAAGCACAGATACTTTAAACAATAATCAATTCAATATTCCGTATTATTCTTCAGACTTATCCAATTTAATCCGATTCAATCCAATTCTATCGAATCTAATTCTAATTCTATCCCGGCGAAAAGTTCCGAAAAACTATAGGGTCGTACTGACCCTACGAATGACGAGTCACTATTATATGCTTCTAATTAGACAGAGGTTAAGCACACATTGACGAAGCGAAGTTACTTGGACACACACATTTAATAATTATTCTATTTACAAGGTATCTCAGAATTATGTTACCACTCAGGTAAGTAGACAGAACATCCACACAGGGGGGGGGGGAAATTTAGTTACCGGGTGTCCTCGCCAAGCGCCGATGTGTCGCCAAGCTTGGAGTTTGGTCGAAAGTTTGTTTACTTTAGCCTTAGAGTCAGATGTCTGTTGTAACCTGTGTAGATTATTGAGTTGAGGTGTTGGATGATGCTGTAGTTTGATGAAAAAACGCTCGGTGGGTTCATTAAACGATACCAGGATGTTTGGTAAAGGAATTTTGTGATTGGTTAAGGCAATTTAACTGTAATCGGTAAACCGAGGTTTTAAAAGGAGGAAATTTGAAATCGATGAGTCAGTTCTTGTTTTGTGTTATTGGTGTTTGGTGTGTGGTTAGTATATGTTGGTTATGTGGTTAGTTAGTAAAAAAAAGCGTTTTGGTGTTATGTTATTAGCTGTTGTGTGTTTTGGATATTTTTGAGGAGTTTCTTTACATAAAGGTAAGTGTTTTTTTTAAAGAATTTTCGCAATTGCTTAAGGTTTTCAATGTGAATTGTAAATGTGTATAAGTAGGTTATTTAATCCACCGATGTTTTTTTGAGTTGAAAACGGGCCAGTGTTTGCCCAGTTTACATTAGCTGTATGACTAGGTTGCTTAATCCACTGTTGTTCTTTTAGTTAAAAATGGTTTACTGGTTGCCTAGTTTACATAGCTGTACAACTAGGTTGGTGAATCCACTGAGGTTTTTTTAGTTAAAAACGGACCACTGGTTGCCGACTTTACATAGCTGTAAAACTAGGTTGCAGAATGCACTGGGGTTTTTTTAGTTAAAAACGGTCCACTCTTTGCATAGTTTACATAGCTGTACAACTAGGTTGCTGAATCCACTGAGGTTTCTTTAGTTAAAAACGGACCACTGGTTGCATAGTTTACATAGCTGTAGAACTAGATTGCTTAATATTCTGAAATATTTTTAGTTAAAAGTGGTTTACTGTTTGCTCATTTTGAATTGCCTGTTACTGAATTTGCTGACATTTTTTAGTGTTAAGTATGGATGGTGTATTTTGCTTTATTGTTTTTTTTAGTGTAATATCTGTGCAATTTTAATGTGTTAAAGTGATTTGTATTTCCTGACAGTGCTCAACGTGTTGTATTATTTTATCGTATTCTAAAATGGTGTTTCACACGTGAGAAATTTGGCGACAAAAAAAAGCGCCAAATAGCGGGTGTTGGCGAGAAAAAAAGTCGCCAAAAATAGGCGACACCTGGTAACTAAATTACTCCCCACACAGGTTTCAATGCTTAAAAAGGAACACAAAAACTAGCCACACAGGCATGCACGAAAGTTCTATTCCAACTCCGTTCAATACGTCTCTCCGTCTCCGTCAACCTCACTCTAACTGACTGCTCGCTTCTTCCGAATTCCCAGCCACGAAAAACAAAACATCACGTGACCTCCCACGTCTGGGAGGGGGTCTCAGTGGAGGGGGTGAAGCAGCTGCGCTCTGATTGAAACTTCGGATTCTACATATATGTTAATAAATTTAATTAAGCATCTTGAATATTGTTGTATACCGACAATTATTTTCGCAATCATAATAAAATATTAAAGTTTGTCACTAATTACGTTTACTTCAACGAAATGCCAAGGTAGCGAGAAGTGCGCTAAAGATAGTAACCGCATAGTAGAACCCCTATAGCCGGATTCATACTGGCCCTACCGCACCGCTAAGACGCCGCAATGACGTCGCGTGGCGGAGCAGCACGGCACCCGTGCGGCGAGCGCCGAGGGTTTGCGCATTATCTGGCGAGAACAGATATTCTGCAGCGGCCGCAAAGCTACAGCCAATTACAGAAGAGCTTTTACCGCTACAGCCAATTACAGAAGAGCATTGGTGTATTTACTTGCGGCACCGCAAGCTCGTCGCGAGGACAGCCAACGGTCCAAAACGGCCAAACAGTACGGCATGGTTGCGGTGCGGCGCGGCAGATATGAATCCACCTTATAATACAGGCCGGCTTACGTCTCGAAAAGTTGCCCGAAACCGAAACTATGATGTTGCTATCTTTGGCGCACTTCTCGCTACTTTGGCATATTAATCTCGCTATTTTGGCATTTCGTTAAAGTAAACGTAATTAGTGACAAACTTTAATATTTTATTATGATTGCGAAAATAATTGTAGGTATACAACAATATTCAAGATTCTTAATTAAATTTATTAACATATATGTTGTCTATTGCTTTTTTAAACACATTTTTTAATGCTAAAGGACAAGGTTTTGTTTACAAACACAACAAGTAGCTTTGGCGATAATGCAAAACGCACTCTTAACATAACATTTGCGTTTTAACAAAACCAACCAAGCTACGAACAACTTTGGTATTTTAAATTAAATAACAAAGATAAACTTACAAGAAAAAAGCATTTTCTAAGGTAACAGTAAAAATTTTCAATAATAAAATCGAACTTACAAGGCAAATTTGAGCAAACGATCCGGGATCTCGTCGCATGTTGATCACCCCTTTTCTTCTTTTTTCTTCATCTTTAGAGAATTTAGCCATTCTAAATCCATTTCTTGAATGATTATAACAATTTATGGCGGCACAACCACCCATAATAACAAATTGATTGATTTAAAATGCAGAATAAGAACACCAAGCGGTGTCGCCAAGGAGTGCGGTGTTAAGCCTAAGGTGGGCAATTTTCAGAAGGCGTAGGTCAGCTAGGTATATAGGAGTCTTACACCATAGTTTCGGTTTGGGCAACTTTTCGAGACGTAAGCCGGCCTGTATTATAGGGTAAGGCTACTATAGGGGGGAGCTGACTTGCCCGGAATTTTGGTTCGAAAGTTGTGTCAGGCCGTCATATTGGATCGTACGCCTATGTCATAAAATTTATGTTTTCTAATTGTTCAAGATCAATAAAAATGGTTGGATATTGTGCAGTGAATTTTTCAAATCGCACGGAAACGGCTTATCGTCTTTTTAGATTCCCTGAAAAATCATAACAGAAGGAAAAAATGGATTATAAATTGCAGAAGGGAGAGTTGGAATCCAACTGCGAATTCAAGATTATGTGAAGTAAGTCTGAAATTATTTTAAAATGTAGTTTTAGTTTTGCAGTTATGTGTATAAATCTGTGATCTAACTGTTTATTTTCCTTTCAATTATTATATTCATACATATTATACGCTATTTTTTCTCGTGCTGTTACTGTTAGGGTTGCCGTAATTATTACCTTTTAAAAGCATTTAATATTTACGTTAATTTGACTACCGATATCATAAAACTAAATTAGTACTTACATTAAAACAATAATACAACAATATTCATGGTCTATTAGTAAAGATTATTTAGATTTTGTCTTTTATAAGAACGTAAACATTCATGATCAAACTGTCGCCAACCGACATTTGTTTTGATTTTGAAACATTGTTTTTTCTCTACTCTACTCCTTACTCTAAGTAAATACGACATTGTTATTGATATATTATCCTGCTACTAAAAAAATACAAGCATGTGTTAGCTTTTTCTTTCAATTATTACGGGATAAATGGATTGATCGTATCCCGCCAAACTTTGGCGACATATAATCTACATCAAAATGAAATTAATACGCGATAGTTGTAATTTGTAATAAAATTGGTTTAACTTATCACTTGAATTATTCTTCTTCAAAATTAAACTCATCAAATGACATTATAAAATGACGTTGTATTTTAATTATAGTAAAAGTTAAATTCAACATATAATTGGTAGTGTTTCTTTAGGGATATTTTAACAAAACTAGACATGATGCATAGAATGTTGTTGTGCTTTGTACCTTCAAAAGTATATATATATAAATACATTTCCAGTTTCACACAAAATGATTTGATACTTTTTCCCAATAATTGAATTGGCCTTGCTCTTCTGAAAAATAAAAACAAATTCTATTTTATATGTCTCTTTCAAATATCTACCTCCTGTAATTATTAATTTATGTATTAAAAACAATGTGTTTAAATTAGTTTACATGTTTAAAGAAAATTGTGTCTGTATTGCTCGTTTAAAGAAAAACTGGATACCTTTCCTATTTAATAACACTAGTGTTATTTGACAGTGTATACTTTGAAAAAAAATTATTTTTGTCTCATAATTTATTTAAGTGACTTTGGGCCAAGGCCCCTAGACTCTGTACAGTTGTTTTTCATATGAGGGGTTCGACCACTAATAAGGCTTATTCGTCAAACAGGCATGATTTCCACTGACAAAAGCCTAAGATTTGATCCAATGCTACTGAGAAACACATTGCTTGGTTCTTGCATGTTTCTTAGAACATAAAAATTTAAATGTTACACTATTTTTAATTGTGTAAAACCTATAAAAACCTTGCATATTTGCCATCCAAGGCGATTTTTCATAATTTGGTGACTTACGTATACGTTTAGTTCATAACGATTTCTAAGAAAACAGTGCTTCATATGTTTTCTTTGATAAAATGTATGGAACAGCTAGAATATCTTGCTATCAATGGCGATTTATCATTATTTGGCAATTTACACATGCTCATAACCGATAATTATTGCTCATGTAAGGTTGTCGTGAAAACAATTATCCATACATTCATATACATAATGCTTTGCAGATTGGCTTATTTAGCACCACGAAATGTATCATCTCGTTGGCCTGGCAAATATCCAAGCTGTACGAAAACTGGTATAATGGCATGGTTAACGCCGCTAATTATTTCTACAGGTGTCAAATACACAGGCTGTTCTAACTGGCATTGCTATGATCTGCATTTGAATTATTTTTTATTTTAAAAATGCTGGGTGTTAGCATTTTGGAATGCACACAATATTTAGATTCACCTTGCTTGGGGAGACAGCCGTGGTCCTACCTGATGCCAAAATTGTGCTTTTTAAATTAGTTATGTATTAGATAAAGGAATAATCGGTAATTTTAAACCTTGTTATCTGAGAGAACTTACCACTATTTGAAAATTGCGAATATTAAGTAACACACTTTGACTTATTTATTTCACATATTTTTTTTTAATTTGGCACAAAATTGGTGTAATTCTACTTCATGTTTGTCAAATTCACAGTATTGGGCATACTTGGAATTCCTTTGTTGCAAAGGCATGAATGATTTTATGCTGGAGCAAATTGCTAAACCTGGCAAAAATTATGCTTATTTTTTTCAGTATTTTATTAATATCTTCTAAAATAATTAAAATTTTAAAATTTAAGTCAGCTTATCGACTTTTCTCGAATTTGAGTGTATCAATGAAGTGTATCGGTGTGACGTCATTTTTCAACCGACACGTGACCTTTGGAAGGCATTGATGATTAAACCTGTTATCTGATTGGCTGAAAGGTACCATTGACACGTGACTGAAATAGCCTCATCTCAGTATCAGTTTTGACTTGTTACCCTTTTTTAATGGGAATCTGTGGAAAAATATCTTTCTGTTGTCATGGACAGGCTCCAGAGAGTTATGTAAACATACATAGGCGGCACAATACAGAGGCATAATTATTATTCTTTTAATTCTGAGCTTATTACCAAGAGCCCAACCACAACATATAGGGCGTGTTCAGACTGCCACTTTTGAGTAACTCGAGTTACTCGTGAAAAACCCAAGCCGTTCACGATGCCCGATTTGAGCTTTTCGGGTAGATAAACAAAGTGTTCAGGCCGCCAAGTTGAGTAGCTCGAGTTCTTCCCAACTCCCCAAGGATTTTCCTTGGGAAGTTGGGGAGATAGATCACGTGACATTTGTTTATTGTTATTGTTCGCTCCTATTGGCTCTACTGGTTAGTAAATACGTGCCACCCCTTTTTTCCCTATTAAATACTTAAAACCGTTCACGATGTCAATCTCCCCGAGTAAAACTCGAGCAGCTCGTGTTTTACTCGAGATTTACCTGAAAGTGGCAGTCTGAACGCACCCATAAATCTATGGAGAAAATGCTTCCCATGCCGGTTTTCCCCATAACACGTGACTTTTATAGCCTCGAACCCAAGGAGTGGATAAACCTCATTATATATATATTTTGGAATGGCAACAATGTTATCTTAATCATCCTTCGTTCTTTTTTGTTTTTGCGTTGATGACTGAGTAATAAGTGCCGGTAATATAGTTAAAAAATCGTGAAAACGGGAAAATTATCTTCAAATGTAAGTGTGCATTGTTTTATGACTTATTTACTTTTGCGTTATATCTTATTACGTTGTGTTTTTTTAATTGTTGGAACACCATTTTAAACTTTCCAAAAGTGCTTTCGCAAATGGCGTTACTCCGTGATAAAATTAGGCATCCAATTGTAAAAATTTTCTAACCCAAGGATGACGTAGCGTAAATAATTCACACTTACTGTTTTTCAAAACTCTTTGATAAAGTATTTTTTTTATTTAATCACCTGTAGGTGTATGCTGTGATAATACATTGCAGCTGTAGCGAATGAACACGAAAGTGCACTTTTTCGGGATTTATTGAATACTTATGTTAAAATGATTAGCTTAAATATTTTGGAATTTTAATTATGGGGTTTCTTGCAAGAGAACGTTTCAAGATTTAAAAGGCCAAAAAAAAAAGCAAATCGTGTGATGGATACTTTAGCAAATTGTATGTCTAAAAATTTTATTGATTTCGCCATCGAGTTGGTATACTTCTGTTTACGAATCGATAGTTGTATATTGTCATAAACGAAAAGCTTTTATGTTAATCCCAAAATGGCATGCATTTTGAACATAATATTGCATTCTATTGTTAAAATGCCTTCATTTTTAAATGAACTTATTCATTTATAAATATGTAGCATCTTTGGTAAGAATTCGGTAGCGGGAGCGTAGCTGGCGACTTTTTTCTAACATCAACCTGGTGAATTTTTCTTCTTGCCAACCGATACTATATATAACACTTTGAAAGTTTTTTTTGATACAGATTGCAGGGTTTCTACAGACTTGGAATATCAGCGAAATGAGTTTTGGTCAGGGATTTGGGGGAAAAAAGTCAGGGAAATTTGAAGAAAGGTCAGGGAAATGCAAGAATATGCGGCAAAATCAAGAAAATTCTTCCTGTTCGAACCTAATTATAGAAACTGTTTTATTTTCATTTTGTTATTTAACCTTATAAATAATTTTAAAGTGTGTCCTTTATTAACATATCTTGTTCAGTTGAAATATTCTTAATTTTATCTTAAATTATCAAACCAGGGTTAGAAATTAAGAAATTAAACTGAGGGGCTAATGGCACCAAACTATTTTATCTTAGTTGCCAAAATGATGTACTTAGGCGTAATTTTGAAATTATGTAGTGTAGTCATTCAAATATCAAACCATAGCCAAGTACGAATACTAATTAAAGTTTGTTTACTAAATATATACATGTGAAAGTAGGAAAGTAAATAAGTAGAATGCGAAATGCTAGGAAAGTACTGCAAACAAAATAATGATTGACTGACTTATGATGAATTACTGCAATATTAAAAAAAAAAAGTGTGAGCTGCAAAATACTAGGAAAGTACTGCAAACAAAATAATGATTGACTTATGATGAATTACTGCAATATTAAAAAAAAAAAAAGTGTGAGCTGCAAAATACTGTTCTTTTATAAAATTCTGCATTCTATGCAGGCTCTTTGTGCCATCCATACATGCAAGGTCATGTGGTATGTGCCATCGCCAAGCTAAAAAGGCACTGAGCACTAGCCTTAAAAGGGGGGGGGGAAGGAAACAATCAAACAAAAGAAACCCAGTGGAAAAAAATCTTAACATTTCATTATAGCAAAAACAGAGCCTGACTATCACATGGGTAAGCGAGGCACTAGCCTGGGGTCTCAAAATCAGATAAATTACTCTATATAAATGAGATTTCTGACTTATAATGACTTATTCCGTGTAATTCTGAATAGATAATATGGTTCAAAGGGTGATTGGTGATAAACCTTTCGTAAAATTCCGAATGTGTCAAGTATGTTATGCCGATTGCCATTGATCAGTATGCTTTGCACGCTTTGTATGCTAAGAATTTTATTTTTTAAAGTTAGGTGTAAAAAATGATGACCAGGTATTATTTCATGGTCTTCAAACTTAAATTTCTGGGTGCAAAATATGATAGGGTTCGTACGGGTCATTAAAGTCATAAACAACTCGTTAATTTTGGTTAGTCATAAAAAAAAAGGGCCCTTTAAACTCATTAATTTTGACTTGCGGTCATAAAATTTGAAAATGTTCATATAAAAATGTGCCGTGACGCCAAATGTGGAATAAGTTGCCAAATGTGGCAGAACAAATTTCTACTGCGCCGTCGCCAAACGTATGGCTTAGATATTTTTTCTTCCTGTCGTTCTTCCCGGAGAGGGGGAGAAAGAAAATCCTCCTTAAGGCCTTCAGTGATCCAGAGACATGTAGCGGGTCGCTAGCAGTAGGGTGCCGATAGCAGAACCAATTCTTCAATAGTGTAACAATTGCCTTTAAAAAGGTGGTGATACTCTGGTATTGAACCAACAAAAGATAATTGGGGACCGTGAATAATATTGCGATTTCGCACATCCCCCATCTATTGTTCGGTAGAGGACACCCCAAGTGTCGCTGCCAGTCGCAGCTTCCTAACCATGTCAAATTTCCCGTTCAAATACATTGTAGCTGCGACATGCCTCTGGATCACTGAAGGGGCCTTTATGTTAATCAATCCTTCCTCCTTCTGCATCTATTATTGTTGGGATTTTCCTTTCTCCAGTGGTTGTTCCTTTAGGAATGTAGGCCATATCTCTCCAAATATCTCTGAGCAGGGTTGCATCAGCTGAATTATTGAAAAGCTGATAAGATAATATGCTGCACGGTGTTATTTGAATTGCTGGTGCTGGTGTACAACCATGTGCTTAGGAACTCTTTAATAAGCAATTGTGAAAAATGCCAGGAAAGCGTGTTTTCAATTCAGCATGTCTGCTGAAAGAACAGTATAAAAAAATGGCTCGGCTCAGGTTTTAATTTCTAATTACTTAAACTTGTTTGACTTCATTAATTTTTTTTACGTGGTATTTTATGATTAAAGTCTACTTAAGATTTATTGATTCTTTCTTTTATATTAGCCAAAGGTCTTAACAATATTTTATTTCAGCGTAATTTTAAAATTATTTGAGCTAACTTCCTACAAGTTTTTAAAGCTTGTTATTATATGGTGAGTGTAAATTTCGTATGTGTATAGTATTATAGCGTTTTTAAGATTTCATTCACAACTTCGTTTTTATATTATTTATACTTTTCATAGCATAATTTCATAATGATATTCTAATTTACATTTGAAGTATACTGACTAAACAAATTGTGTAAAATGTAGTACATATGTAACTAAAAAAATGCGATTTTGTAGGGTCATTAAAAAGTCATTAAAAACTCATTAATTTCGATTTTTTTTTTAAACCAGTATGAACCCTGATATGACTAACAACCGCTTATTTCTAACCGTGTATCAAGCATGGTTTTTGTTAGAATCCAGTGATGTCAAATGATATTTTTGGGTATATTGATTTTATTATTATTTGTAAAAGAGGCAAAATATATAAAAAGTTATTAATTAAAGGATGTAAAATTAAAAATAGAAACACAAAATTCAGGAAAGCACGCTATTTAAAAAGTCAGTGAAGAGCATGATAAATGTCAGGGAAAAGTCGGGGAAGCAAAAGCTGTGAAATCCGTAGAAACCCTAGATTGATTATTTTCTAAAATCGAACATAATACAGGATTTTATATTTCTTTCATTGCTGTTATATTATATATTATAAAATTTAATGAAAAAATTAGTAATTTTTATCAAACCTGTCTGCGAACTTTCAAAATTTGGTACTTACGTATTATCCCAGCGGTCTGCCAAGATCAGCGAGTTTATTCCAAGATGAAATGCCAGATGCATGAAATTATTGATGGTTTGCAATACAATTGGCAACAGTTTGCTAGCACATTTTACGAAAAAATAGTTTGGCAAGAATGACTGCCGGGATAATACGTAAGTACTGAAAATTTTCTGCAAACAGCATTTGTGTTCCTCCTATTATCTGTACAGAAAACTTTTTTTTTTTTTTTTTTTTTTTTTTTTTTTCCCCCACAGCAAATATACAAAAATATTTTTTTGCTAAAATACTTGAATACACAAAAATTTGGTAATTTCTAATGAGCTGGGGCAATCGCTAAGCCCCAGAGACTGTCACCAACCCTTTTGTATGATCAACAAAGCAGACTTAAATAATTTTAACAAATTAAAATTGCAGGTAAATTACACTACCAAAAAAAACATTTAAAAAAAGTCTTGCTACAAAATAATTCAAAAATATTCCACCACTGGCGTGCAAAAATTACATGCAATACATCATTTTTAAAGCTTGAAATCTCTTCTATTAAAGTTAATCAACACAAATCTTTTTTAACTAAATAAATCAGACATACAGAACAATGTGTTACGTACGGGACAATATACTTTCATCTATTACTCAAAAAATATTTTTTTGAAATTCTTGTTTCATAAAACCTTTTCAACAGTAGTATTATCTTATAAATAAAAGTGAAATTCTGTTTGTTTGTGGATTTGATTTGTATACAAATCCACAAAAATGGACCTATCAGCCTGAAATTTTGTACAGATATGTAAAATAATATAGAATAAATCATAGTCCACTTTAAAACTTTGAAAGTCTACCCGTTCCCGGAATTTAAGAGATTTTTTATGTTCTCCACGCAAAAAGCTTTCCGTAATTGTAACCCCTGCAGTGAAAAAAAGTGTTGAAATAAGCATCGTGGTTGCCATGTGTGGCGATTTTGCTGAATAAAATGTTTTAAATTCTCAAAGTAATAATAAAAGAATGATTTTTTTTTTTTTAGTTTATACTAGCTGAAGTACCCGTTCTTCGCACGGGAATGAATGGACTTTTTGATATTACGATTCGTGGTGATTACTATTCATTGTAATAAACAGATATAGCAAAGTGAATATCGCGTTATATTGTGTCCAATAATCATGCATTCCGAATTGCAAGGCAATCGTTTGTACGGTGCAGAAGGCCATGTGGCATAGCGCAATCTAGTGGCGAGTTTTAGCAAAAGGATACGTCGAAAATATTTTTCGCATTCAGATATCGATGTATACGAATTTTCATGACTATCGGCTGGACAGTCCTGAAGTTCATGTGTTGACGCGACATCTTGTGGCAAGTTATAGGAAAATGGATAGCGCCAAACTCTTCCCCGTGTTCAAATATCTATGTATACCTATTTTCATAGCGGTCATTTGCACAGCCAAGAAGTGATACACTGCAGGGCCATCTAGTGGTTCAATAAAGTAATGATTTGCTACAGCGCCATCAAGTGGCGAGTTATAGCAAAATGGATAACGCCAAAATATTCTCATTGTTCAAATAGCTATGTATACTGATTTTCATAGCGACCGTGTTCAACTATCTATGCATACCAATTTTCATAACGATCATTTGCACAGTCAAGAAGTGATACACTGCAGGGCCATCTAGTAGTTAATTAAAGTAATGATTTGCTACAGCGCCGTCAAGTGGCGAGTTATAGCAAAATGGATAACGCCAAAATATTCTCATTGTTCAAATAGCTATGTATACTGATTTTCATAGCGACCGTTTGAATGGTCAGGAATTTGGCCTGCTGCAGCGTCATCTAGTGGCGAGTTAAAATAATAATGCATTGCAGTGTCATATAGTGGTGAGTAACATCAAAAGGAACGCAGTTAGAATATATTCCTCGTGTTCAAATGTGTAAGTATAAAAAATTTTATGCCGATCGGTCGAACGGTATAGAAGTTGATGCTTTGCAGCGCCATTTAGCGGCAAGTTACAGCAAAATGGATAGTGAAAAATATTCTCAGTGTTCTAATATTCGCGTGTACTAAATTTCATCGAAATCGGTTGGACGATATTCGCATAGCAAATGGCTAAACGGAATAGAATTCAACGTTGTGCTGCGGCACCAAGTGGCAAGTTAAGGAATAGCATAAAAACCTTCTCCATCATAAAAGACTTAGGTGAACCAAATTTCATCGTGCAACGGTGCTCAACGGTGCTGGAGTTTTTCAACCTCATAAACACATACCAACATTCATTTTTATCGGCACCAGTGTTATTATATATACCAGTCTCAAATAAAATCCAGTTTCAAATCTAAGCCTCGCCAAAGTGCCAACATATGCCATTTTGCAAGAGTTTTTTCAGGGAATCGTTCAAAGCATTGAATTAGCAGCAATCAATATGGGAAATGGTTCGACCGCCAAAGAGTAGCACGCATTTATTTGAAAATTGGAATTCCTTAATACAGCAGATTTTTTTTTTTTTTTTTTTTTTTTTTTTTTTTTTTTTTAATTATCAACTATAATGTGTTTTATTCATCATTACTCCGATGTACTAAATGAGAAGATTTCAATTTTCTGAAATTTGGCAGAATTCCCCCAACTTAAATCAATGTACTCAATTGGCGAGAATTCTGAAGTTAGATCGCTTGAAATCCCTTAATAACTGCATTATTTCTTCACAGATCATTAAAATTTAACGCTGTATTCTAATAAAACCTTTGCACTTGTTTTCAAAAATCTATTTCCTTAAGCTCTCAATAAATTGCGCAAAGCTGAAAACTGTGCCAACCGCTAGAACTCACTTACTCAAAATCCATATTTCAGCCATTTTATTTTTTCGCCAAACTAAAAAAATTTACACATTAGCCTCGGAAATCTTCAATTCTTATTGTTTTGCGTGTAAAGCATTACATTCCTGCTCTGATTTCCCATGCACACGATATTATAATTAAAAAAAAATAACCTTACGAATATAAACTAACAAAAAAAAAATCATTATTCTTTTATTTTACTTGGAGAATTTAAAACATTTTATTCGGCAAAATCGCCACACATGGCAACCACGATCATTATTTCACACTTTTTTCACTACAGGGGTTACAATTACGGAAAGATTTTTGCGTGAAGAGCATAAAAGATCTCTTAAATTCCGGGAACGGGTGGACTTTCAAAGTTTTAAAGTGGACTGTGATTTATTCTATATTATTTTACAAATCTGTGCTAAATTTCAGGCCGATAGGTCCATTTTTGTGGATTTGTATACGAATCAAATCCACAAACAAACAAATAAACAAACAAACAGAATTTCATTTTTAATTATAAGAGTAGTAAGATTATTATTTTTTTTATTATAATATTGTGTGCATGGGAAATCGGAGCAGAAATGAAATGTTTTATACGCAAAATAATAAGAATTGAAGATTTCCGAGGCTAATATGTAAATTTTTTTACTTTGGCAAAAAAATAAAATGGCTCAAATGCCGATTTTGAGAAAGCGAGTTCTAGCGGTTTGCACAGTTTTCGGCTTGGCGCAATTTATTGAGAGCTTAAGGAAATAGATTTTTGAAAACAAGTACAAAGGTTTTATTACAATACAGCGTTAAATTTTAATGATCCGTGAAAAAATAATGCAGTTATTAAGGGATTTCAAGCGATCTAACTTCAGAATTCTCGCCAATTGAGTACATTGATTTAAGTTGAGGGAATTCTGCCAAATTTCACAAAATTAAAATATTCTCATTTAGTACATCGTTACATGTTAACAAACACGTTAATAAAACACGTTATAGTTGATAATTTAAAAAAATTCGGCTGTATTAAGGGATTCCACTTTTCAAATAAATGCATGCTTTACTTTTTGGCGGTCGAACCATTTCCCATATTGATTGCTGCTAAGTCAATGCTTCGAATGATTTCCTGAAAAAGCGCTTGCAAAATGGCGTATGTTGGCACTTTGGCGAGGTTTAGATTTGATACTGGATTTTATTTGAGACTGGGATATATGACACTGGTTATAGATAAAAATGAATGTTGGTATGTGTGTATGAGGTTGAAAAACTCCAGCACCGTTGCACCATGAAATTTGGTTCACCTAAGTCTTATCATTGAGAAGCTTTTTATGCTATCCGTTTACTATGCAAATATTGTCGAATCGATTTCGATGAAATTTGGTACATGCGGATATTAGAACACGGAGAATATTTTTCAGTATTCATTCTGCTGTAACCTGCCGCTAAATGGTGCTGCAACACATCAACTTCTATACAGTTCGGCATAAAATTTCTTATACTTACACATTTCAGCACAAGGGCGGATCCAGAAATTACTCATGGAGGGGGCGATTTTGTACCTGAAACAGGGGGGGTAGAATGCACAAAATCATTTTAGAATTAATTAACATAATCAATTATACTAATTAAAGTAATTAATTATTTTATTGATAAAATCTATATATGAGCAATGATTAAGAAGGACAGGGAGTAGTACCCGCAATACACCCCTTAGAAAAAGGCTACATAATTTTCATTATACTTTCATAATATATTTTAACGGATTATAACAGATTTTTGGACTTCGCCCAGGAGGGGGCGATTGCCCCCACCGCCCTCCCCTTGGATCCGCGCCTGTTTCAGCACGAAGAATATATTCTGTGTTCCTTTTGATGTTACTCACCACTAGATGGCACTGAAATGCATTATTTTAACTCGCCACTAGATGATGCTGCAGCAAGCCAAATTCTTGACCATTCAAACGGTCGCTATGAAAATCAGTATACATACCTGCCAACTTTTATGGATTATCCGTAAAATATACGGATTTTAGTGTTAATTTACTGATGTACGGATATGACGAGTCATTTTACGGATTGTTTGGCAATTTTCGAAGTTCTCAATTTTTTTCAGTATAATCTTTTTACATCCGACCAGAGAATATATACTTTCCCTTCAACACTCGTTTATTTAAATCTCCAATGCCGTAAGAATAAACATTGATTCCTATTTTGATTTTAAATGCAATTTTTTACCTCCCCACACCCCACCTTTCTCGAAGAAGCCAATAAAGAAGGAAAAAAAAAGCAGAATTGAATAGGGCAGGTTCAGATTTTCAGTTCAATCCTTTTCCATCCCTCTTGAGAGTAAATATTTTTCCTTTAGTACTCTTTCATTTAACGCTCCAATTCCGTAAGAATAAAAAGTTATTCCTATTTTAAATTTAAATTTTTACCCCCCTCCAGAAATCAGTCAAGAAGAGAAGAAAAAAAACTTAAGTAGAGCAAATTCAGTTGTGAATGAAAATATTAAAAGTTAAATTAAAGAGCATTTTGACAATAAACTTAGTTTAACAAGTGGTAACAAGAACACTAGTAATTAACAAAAAATGAACTTAGTTTTACTGATGTGAGGTGGAAATTTACTGAAATGAGCACAAGATTTTACTGATGTTAATTTTCCCAGGTTGGCAGGTATGAGTATATATCAGTACAGTCAACTCTCTGAAATCCGCACATCTATAATCCGCAACTCTCTATAATCTGCGATAATTTTTAGATGTAAACAGTGAAATTTGCAGTTAACAGTGAAGTAACACTAGGAAAATACATGTGAGTTGAGTTGTAGAATTAAAAGAAATTTTATGCTATTTTTCATATTTTTTGCATATATCTGATTAAAATTGTTCTTTTAACCCATCTAACAAAGTCTGAGCAGTAAAATGAAAGCATGATTAGCTAACAGAAAAGATTCTGAGAGACAATCTCGCACACCCAGTTAACAAAACGTGTATTATTTTGATTTTCATTTTTTATTGAAAGAAAGAGAAATTTTCAAAAAATTTCTCCTGAAGAAGGCTTATCTTTAGGCTATAAATATTGAGAATTCATCCAAAATTATTCATTGGCATCACCACAAGAAATAATGACAATAAACAGACTCCAGGAAAAAATATTTAAACACAAATCAAAAGCCCTAAAACAATTGATTCCATGTTTGCAAAATTAAAAAATTGCAATATAAAATTAAAGTATGAAAGTTTAAGAAAAATTTCAGTCTGCAAAAGTTTTGTAAAAATTTTTTTCATATATTTTAATAAATTCTTTAATAATTAAACTAAGTGTGACAGTATAATTAATTTCAGCCATTAAAAATGTTCTGTTGCTTCATAACTATAGTAAGAAAAAATGTAAACAAAACATGATCTGTAATCCGCAAACCCCTTGGTCCCAAGGTGTGCGGATTTCAGAGAGTCTACTGTATATACTATTTGAACAATAAGAATATTTTGGCGTTATCCATTTTGCTATAACTCGCCACTTGATGGCACTGTAGCAAATCATTACTTTAACCCTCTGAGCGTCTTGGAAATGGGCAAATAATGTAAAGTTGTTTTCACTGGAAAATTTTCATGCAGCTTTAAAATTATTTAAAAAATAAAATTTTGATAGGAAAATTTGTAATTATTAAAAAGTTAACTCCTAAAATACCCATAAGCTTTAATATCGAGATATATTTTATGATGCTTTGGTGTTATAAATAATTTAAATTATAGATGCATTGCTGTAAAAACTGGAATGAAGTGAACGGGATTTTACGTCTCAGCCGCTTGGAGGGTTAATTAACCACTAGATCGTGCTGCAGTGTATCACTTCTTGACTGTGCAACTGATTGCTATGAAAATAGGTATACATAGATATTTGAACACGGGGAAGAGTTTTGTGTTAGATGTCGTGTCAACACATGAACTTCAGGGCTGTCCAGCCGATCGTCCTGAAATTTCTTATTCATCGATATCTGAATGCGAAGAATATTTTCGCCGTATCCGTTTTGCTAAAACTCGCCACTAGATTGTGCTATGGTGCATGGCCTTCTGCACCGTACAAACGATTGCTTTGAAATTCTGTATGCATGGTTATTGAACACAATATAATGCGATATCCATTTTGCTATATCTCTTTATTACAATCACCACAAATCGTAATATCAAAGTCCATTCATTCCCGTGCAAAGAACGGGTACTTCAGCTAGTTTGAAATAAAAAAAAAAGTAATAAAACAATATTTTATCAGAAACTTTTAATAATAAATTTCTTTTTGTCACGTATGAAAAAGGGAAAAAAAAAGCTTATATTTTAACAAATAATATTGATATTGATGACAACGGAACAATTTTTTCTTCTTCATTTAGTGAACTGGCTATGGCTCCCTGAAGTATTCAATTAAAACATTATAGCTTTTCATTTAGAAGGTGGGCATGACAAACAAAAATGTGTTATGTATGGGACAAAATGCAACATTTTGATTTAAAACTTGGCAAAAATTTAATTTTTAGACTATGTTTATGGTTTTTCTGCACAATTAGCTGCACTAAGTACAAAATAAATAAAATAAAAAATGTGTATATATGTGTATATATATATATATGTAATGTATAAAAAGGTAATTTGGGTTTTACTAGTTTGGGTATTGTTCAAGCGGGTACTTTCACTGTAAGTTTTACTTTCCTGTCATACTTGCCACGCGCGCTCTGGAGCTATGTTTTATTTATTTTGTTATTTGTCAGACATCAGGCCGTCGATTCTGAGTTCTTTAGATGTACACGTGTCCTCACGCCCTCTTAGCCCCGGATGCGGGTCATCTTGGGAAATGTGTGTGGTTCGATCAGAGATAAGAGAGAGGAGGAGTTGTGTCTTCGCAGACCACGTGGTGTGGTAAGCGTAAATACTCCCGCACATCGAAAATCGGGGACTTCTGCCACTGGAACTGCTTCATGAGTCCACGCTGATTCTTGTACCCGTCTCCCCTCCCCTCTTCTCATTCTAAATTGTAACTTAATTGTAATGTTCAATAAACCATATTACCTGCCTTAACTCTGAAGCCTACTTGGAATATCTGACGTCTCATATATATATATATATATATATTTATTATTATTATTATTTTTTATAGAAGTAAACACATAAGGTTAATTATAGCTACCATTCTTGAAGACATCTTGCTTGAAATATTGAAACATTTTAAGTAATCGGATGATTTTAATCAGAAAACAAAGATAAAACTGTGATCATTTATTATATAATAGCATCTACCATTTTAAATACATATTATATTAAAAAAATACATAAATTAATAAAAAAACTTATTTGAGAACTCAAGTCCCCTTACTTAAAGAGTAAGAAAACATTTAGCTATGAAAATATATTGTATTGGTATCGGTAAAAGATAGTATAAGTAATAGTTAGTAGATATGCTAGGACAATATTATCAAAGCACAATATACTTAGTGTTGACTCTAGAAAAAAAGGGCTGCCGGGAGGGAAATTTTCAAAAGGGGCACCCTGTTCTCAAAAAGGGCACTTTGGGGTTCCACGAGAATGTACAGGTAGATAACATAAAAACTGGTTTGAAACAATCTGATCCCCGAAACTTTAACATGTAGAGTTGTAATATGTGTTATGACTTACAATGCGTAGTAAGATTTTTTCCAATTTGTCTGAGTCCCAGGGTTGGAAAAAACCCGGGTTTTTGTACAAAAACCCAACCCACCCGGGTTTTTGTTTGATGCCACAAATACCTAACTATACACGTTGGAATTCACACAAAATGTGCATTTCGAGCTTTTTGGACAATTATCATAAATATGTAAGATTCGCATCTCAGCACCAAAATGAATTTGAGACGAAAACTGCAAAAATATCCCCTCCCCTCCACAAAAATCCAAAAATATTGGATAATGTGTCAATTTACAAGGAGTGTTTGAATTAAAACAAGCAGCTCATAATTTTATCTTCAGCTCTTGATGAGCTGCAAAAGGATACAACCACACTGTCACGTTCTGTAGAAATATGGAAAAATTTAATGGAATCAGAAGAATTGAAACAGCACAAGGAAGTTATAGTGAAACGGTATAAAGATTATGAGACCTGAGCATTTTTTAGCTAATATAATGGATGTAAAGTATGGAGGGGAAACGCTTAATTCAGAGGAAGAGGAAGAAATTGAAGCATGGATAATACAGTATCATCCAGAGCGGTTACCTGAAATAATGGCTTTTAAAATTAAAGACAGACTATTTTCCTAAATCACTTTTCTCAGAAAATATGGTCACAATTTACAGCTTCAAAATGGTGGGACATTCTTAAAGAAAAGGTACAGAAGAACAAGTTAGATTCTGATTTTTGTAGTTTTTTTCAGTCTCTGCATTCTGTTCCATCTAACTCTGCTTCCATTGAGAGAATTTTCCTACATTTGGATTCATATGGTCTAAGTTGCAGAACAGACTAGGCTCAGAGCAGTGTGAAAAATTAGTAAAGTTTTACAAATATTACCACAAAATCAAAGTGAATGTGATTTTGATTGGTAAACTTTAAAATAGATCAATTATAATTAATTTGAAATGTATTTTTCATTCTACATTTTTAGTTTGTCATTTAACTTTAATTGGGATTATCATTAGACATTAACCCTCTGAGTGTCCTGGAAATGGGCAAATAATGTAAAGTTGTTTTTACGGTAAAATTTTCATGTAGCTTTAAAATTATACAAAAAATAAAATTTTGATAGGAAGACTTGTAATTATTAAAAAAACAAGTTTCTAAATCACATGAAAGCTTCAGTATCGGAATATATTTATGATACCTGACTGTTATAAATAATTTAAGTTATAGATGCATTGCAGTGAAAACTGGAACGAAGTTGACGGGATTTTACGTCTCAGCCGCTTGGAGGGTTAATCACACATGTCATATTTTGCATAGTTTTTTTACTAGAAGATTATCAACAGTTTATTTTCATTATTTCTTTTACAGTTTATAAAAGTTGATACATGAAAATGTTCATTATAATGTGGTATCAAAACTTATTTATAATAATCACTGCATATTTGCTAAAAAAAAAAAAAAAATTTAAATAAGTAAAAGAATAATAAAAACAGTATAATAGCAAAAAGTAGTCTGTGTGATGTTTTCAAACTGAAAATTTCAGGGGTTTTTTCTTTATATTTCTTAAAGTGAAAATATTATTAGTTATATATAATTACATATTTCTTAATGAATACAAGTAATTGAAATATGATTAATATTTTTTAATTCTTTCAAAGTAGAAAGAAAGCTTGTTTTCTGTGAAGGATCATGGCTCTACCTCTGTCAAAAACACTGTTGGTTATACTGTCTAGTAGTTACAAAATTTTCAGTTAATGAAATTAATTTTAGAAAATAAATATTTTGAGGTAAACTTCATCTGATTACCATAGATATGACTTATTTTTATGCAATTTTGATAAGAGAAACCATCTAGGTTTTGGGCTTAAAAGGTAAAGTGTATAATTTCTAAGTACTATAGGTGGGATTTGCAGACTCAGAAATGATTTTAAGCAAAAACCCAGTTTGAACAAAAACCCAGGTGGGTTTTCGTTGGTGGACCCACCCAGAAAAACCCATGCGGGTTTTTCTGGGCTGGGTCCACTTTGCCAACCCTGCTTAGTCCCTCCCCCTTCTTTTGGAGAAAATATCCAGTAGAAGTAAGTGTAAGCGAAATAGGAAAAATAATTTGTTGATAATATTTTCATACCTGCCAACTTTTACGGATTATCCGTAAAATATACGTATTTTGCCATTAATTTACTGATGTACGGAGATGAGGAGTAATTTTACGGATTGCTCGGCTAATTTCGAAGTTCGCAATTTCATACAATTCAATCTTCTTCCATCCGTCTAGAGAATATATATTTTCCCTTCAGCACTCCTTTATTTAAATATCCAATGCCATAAGAGTAAAAATTGACTCCCATTTTGAATTTAAAATAATTTTTAACCCCCCCCCCCCTCCTTCCTCTCTCAAGGAAACCAATAAAGAAAAAACACTTTATTGAATGGGGGCATGTTCAGATTTTGAATTCAATCTTTTTCCATCGCTGTTGTGAGTAAATATTTTTCTTTTAGAACTCTTTCATTTAAAGCTTTAATGCCGTAAGGATGAAAACTAATTCCTATTTTAAATTAAATTTTTACCCCCCCCCCTCCCTAATTAAACCAGGTAAGAAAAATAACACTATGTAGAGCAGGCTCAGTTATGAATGAAAATGATTTAATAAAAATAAAAAATATTTTGACCAGAAATAAACTTAGCTTAACAAGAGCAGAAATTATTAGTACCAAAAAAAATAAATGAACTCAGTTTTACTGAGGGAAGGTAAAAATTTACTGAAATGAGGACATAATTTTACTGATGTTAATTTTCTTAGGTTGGCAGGTATGTATTTTGGTCTAAACATGATATAAATATGTGAATTAAATCTACATAACTAGAAATTTTGATTTAAAAAAAACTTCTAGCATAAAGAAGTTTTAATATAAGTAATGTTGAATTTTCTGCTTAATTTTTTTTCTCAAAATTACGTGACATACATGTTTATTATTTATAAGAATAGTACATTTATTGAAGATTTCAGAAGACAGTCAGTTTTTTTTTGCCGCCCCGGCGGCAAAAAAAAAAACAAACATGGTGGCTGGCAGGACACTTAGAAATAATAAAGGGGAAAACTAAAGGACCGAAATGGGGGCAGAATGCTGAAACTTAGAAAGAATGGGGTGGCAAACTGAAAGACTGTACCGGGCGCCAATAACCCTAGCACTACACTGCTAAAGCAAAAGATCATTATTATGCTCTGATTTTGGCAAAAGCATAATGTGTTTCAATTGCTGTATTCCCAAAATGTCGCAAATCCCTCGATTTTCGGATGGATTTGAGTAGATAAAGCCACTGAACATGGTACATGGCTGAAGTGTTGAAGTTCCCACGTTCGGCGGGCCCCGCCTGCACGACTGTCGGTCTGGAGTTTGGGTCGGTTTCATCAAGATGTACGCGTCAATACACATTAGAACTCATTAAAAAGTCACCCAACCAAGGCACCCCCCCCTTAGAAGATATCCCTTGTCTAGGCTTGCCATAACAAGCAAGCAAATCCCGCGAATTTTCGAATCGCAAAACGTCGTTTTGCTAAGGCATTCTTTCTGTATCATCTGTAATTATATATGATTAGTAAATAACTGTTATACATTACGAATAATATGTAAAGAAAGCCGATTAAGTAGAGCAAATCGTTTAGGGGGGGGGGACTTGCTAGTGTTGCGAAACTATTAAAGACATCGAGAAGAGCAATAATTATATACAGCTGGCGACGAGCTCTGGTATAATGATTGTTTGATAATTCGCAACTACATATTTATCAAACGTAGCCACCGATATTTGAGGATTGACAGATGGAATCAGAAATCTTTAGATAACTTGAGAAAATTTTGAATTTCCCAACCGTATTTTCTTCCCCCAACTCCTAAGTGAAATGCCGATCAGGCTTCTCGCTTGAGTCAGCAAAAACAAAACATACAAGAGGGGCCTTTTCAGGTTACTCGGCTGTTCGGCTCGCGCAAAAGAAACAAAGAAAGGGCAGTAGGAGTATTTCCATCTGAAAGAGTAGAATATTTGAAAAAAGCATTTTAATAAATTACATTTGTGGGAAAGATCTCATTTCATAGACGGTTTTTGTGAAAGGGCCGTTTTCAATCAAACCTATTTTTATGATGGGATTATTGTACTCAATCGTAACCGTTTTAATTAACGTATTATTGTGATGGGCCGCAAATGGTATGTAGGAAATAAAGTGCTGGTTGTTTACTATAATAATAAAAATGTAAAAGCAGGAGGGCGCATAAAGAAGAGAAATAGGGCCGCCCGCCGCTAAAAAGACGACAAAAGGGCCGCCGGGCGCTAAAAAGATAACAAAAAGGCTGCCGGGCGCTGCGCCCTGCCAAATTAATCTAGAGTCAACACTAATACTGCATTGGGGTCATTCTGCAGTATTTGGCTTCACAAGTCTGAAAAAAAAGTTTCTATAAAAAATTAAGTGCAATACATCATTTTAAAGCTTGAAATCTCGTCTATTAAAGTTCATTAACAAAAAATTTATAATTTTAACTAAACAAAAATTAGAGCATTTTGTTTGCAGGAACGTGCGGGACATTATATTTTTAACTATAACTAAAAAAATACTTTTTTATTTCAAAGTTCCTGTGTTTCATAAAACCTTTCTAGCAGCAGTATTATATGAAATATTAAGATAGACAATAAAAAAATATTTTATCAAAAATTTTCAATGATTGATTTTTTTTTTGTCCCGTACGAAACAATTTTGAGCTTATTTTTAATTTTTTAATTAGTAATTCTGGCAATAACTGATCAGTTTTTTTTTCACTCTTGGACTAGCTAAATAAATTATTCAATTAAAATATTCTACCTTTTCATTCGGATCCTGGGCATGATAAATTAAAATGTTACATACGGGACAAAATTCATAATTTTGATTTAAAACTTCATCAAAATTTAGTTTTAGATTTTGTTTATAATTTTCCTTCACAGATGGCACTACAGTCTACTTACAAATTCCAAATACAAGAACAACTAGACACCATTAGTTAAATCAAAGCATTCTTGAAATGTTTAGCGGTTATCTTAAGTACTAATAAGTTAATTTTCAAAGATAAAAGTGATAATTTCTTCTGAAATAGCATTTAAATATATTTTTATTTGTATTTTTGATTGTAAATATAATATTTAACTAAAAATTTAAATTTTTATTTGAGAACAAGTAGCTTCTACCGAAAGAGTGAGAAAACATAGGCTGAAACGGAAAAGGGATAAAGAATCCTGGATGGCTGATAAAATCAAAGTAAGGGAAAGAATTAAGATATACAGGGAAAAGAAAAAGTCAACTATGAATAAGAATTGGATCAACAAAGGAAATATGAAACTGAAAGGAAAAGAGCCCAAAGAGCTAAGAAAAAAGAAATTGAAAGAAGCAAATGTGAGAATGTGATCGTATCTGAAGAACAACCCTCAACTTCCAAGATGACGCCACAAGTTTTAGGAAAAGCTGTAAAAGTGTTAAAAATAAATTACCACCAACACCAACTAAACAAATACCAATAATTAAGGATGTTCTCAAGAATTGGTCACCCGGTAAAATTCAGGTTCTTTCAAAGGAAATTAATATAAAACTTTCTAATATAGCAAATAAAGAAAAGAAAGCTCGTAAGAAAAGGGTCGATGCAATTTCAGAAGATAGGAAAATGGAAGTTATTGATTTTTACAAACAGGATTCAATAAGAATCTTGCCAGCAAAGAAAGAGTGTTTCTGTAAAGGATCCTGTTACAGGAAAAAGAACAAAATATCAAAAACGGATTTTAATTATGAAGTTGAGAAGCGCATCAACTATTTAAAGAAACTGGAATATCCATAGGGCTTAGCACATTTGCTGCACTTCGTCCTGCAGAAGTATTCCCGGTATCTCAAAAAGATTAGAAGTTTGCATGTGTATGCAACATGAAAATATGAAAATGTTACTGGATGGTCTGAATAAGAAGTATAAAACTATAAAATTGCCAACCGATGCTGAAACAGCAATGAAAGAAACTGTTTGTTTCTTCAATTTGAATGACCCCAAATCCTAAATTGTTGTAAACGATATTGTGAAGAATGTGGAGTAGAATCTTGGCTGACCAAAGCAATAAATTTTGATGGTAATGACCTTCAAGAAGATATGGAAACAAGTTTTTATCAATGGAAGCGAATTCAAGGAAAGATGAAGAAAGAATTGTTTGTGATTTACTTGAGGCAAAAGAATTAATCAGCCTTTTAAACCCATTTGCTTTGCATGTTTATACAGCACATAAGCAAATTGCAGAGTTTAAATACCTGAAAAGCATCCTACAGATTGGGCATATAATTATTCATGAAGACTTTGCAGAAAACTTTACTCTAAAACAGCAAGGAGAAATTATGGCAGCTCACTGGAACTCAAGTAACATTATTTACCTGCATTGTATATTATAGAAATGCTGAAACTCTCGAACTTGAACATAAAAACTATGCTATTGTTTCTGATGACCTTAATCATACCAAAGAGGCTGTATTTGCATTCAATTCTGCAATAATTGAAGATTTGAAACATACAGTAACATTTAGTCGCATTCATTTTTGGTCCGATGGATGTGGTGCCCAGTTTAAGAATCGATACAACATGCAAAATTTAATGATTCACAATCATTACCATGGAGTCGGTGCAGACTGGAACTTTTTTGTAACTGCACATGGTAAAGGTGCAGTGGATGGTTTAGGAGCTGTAGTTAAGAGGAACATTTGGTTAGGTGTACTACGCAAACAGTACGTAATAAATACAGCAATGGAGTTTTCTAAAGTTGCAGAAAAAGAGACACCCCATATAAATATTAAATACATAAGCACAGCTGACATTCAAAGATGCATAACTATGTTTGCATTAGCAGAAAAATGGAAAGAAGCTACATTGATATCGGTTATACATGGCATGCATTTTGCCCAACCAATAGGGTCAAATACTCTGGGACTTCGGAAGCATTCTTGCTTTTCCGATAAAAAGGATCCTGATGAAAAGATCAATATTTTTTGCCCAGCACAAAAGAAAGAAGGTAGCACAGATGTAGGTTCTTCTAGTTCTGAGTTACTGAAAAAATCTGACTGGGTATCTGTGCTGTACGATGATCACTGGTGGCCAGGGGTTGTGGAGGACATAGATGATAAATATCTCTATTTATCCTTCATGAAACCCTTAGGAAAAAACAAGTTTTTCTGGCCAGACACCCCAGAAAAGGATAAAATCCTGAAAAAAAAATATTTTAACTAAACTTCAGAAAGCACGAAGTCCAATTAACAGCCGGGGACATTTTTCATTGCCAGTGGAGGAAGTAAAAAAAAAATTGAAGACATTATTGATGTTTTGGGACTTTTATAAAATATGTATTTTATTTTTATATTTTCTTTAATTGGAGGTATGTACGTAAAATCTTGTTGTATGATAGTAAGTAAAATATTTTTTGAATGATTAATTATTTTTTAATTAATTTTTGATTTCATTAGACATGTGTTGTAATTCATTAAAAAGGCTAATAAATTCATTAAATTAACATCTGTGTTAATTTTAGTTCATAATTTTGTATAGTAGTGTTACTTAAAATCACATGTCTCGTACATAACACAAGTAATTAGCTCTCATTAATTAATTATACAGTTTTTAAAAATAATTTTAAAGTTAATTAATAAAGTACATATTTCTGGTTTTACCCATTAAATTTATTTGTGAAAATACCTCATAAATTCAGAGCGAAACCCAAATTACTGGAGGTACTTTTAAAAAGATTTTTGTGATGTCCCGCACGTAACAAAACTTTATTAATTAAAAAAACTATTTGAGCAAAAAAAAAAAAAACGAAACTTCATAGGAATCTAGTTTAAGTGGTATATAAAACATTAAAAATAATTGCAAACTTTCTCATTGATATTTTGATGTTAAAAAATGCTTAAATATATCAAAATTTTGCTGCGAAATGTCCCGTACGTAACACATGAATACTGCGGAATGACCCATTGATAAATATTTCGTGAAACTAAGTGTTCTATTTCTTTTTCAACAGCTATCTTACATCACAGCCATAGTCAGATTAAAAAAAAAAAAAAAGTATCTGCACACACAATCCCAAAGTATCTGCAAAATTAAATTGCGTAATTAAAAAATGGTAAAATTTGCAATAGTTTTCGTTGTAAATGTAAACTATACATTCGCCCGTTGCAACAAGATCAAACGAATTGAATTGTATTATTGTAATCTCAACACTAGAGATGGCCAATGATTCGATGAGTCGAATCAGTGATTCGAATCTTGGTACTGAGTGGCTCAGTCTTTACACTCACTCTCTACTGATTCGAATCTCAAGCCCTCAACTGTGGGGGAAATACATTCCAAGTTCGAAGGGAAGGAAAACTTATTTTCCCTTTGCCGTTCCCAGAGATTTTCCCTTACTCTTTACGACTCTTTTCGACTCTGAGTCGATAGATGATTTGAAACAGCAAATGAGTGGGTGTGGCTGAGTTGGTCACTGAGTTGGTGCAGCAACGAATCTTTACTGATTCAGTGTTTCGCTCTGTTTCGGTGATTGTATACGATCGTTGAGATTCGTTAGTTTTTCGAATCTTCTATCGACTCAGAGTCGAAAAGAGTTGAAAGGATGTTTCATTTAATTGAAGTTTTTTTTTCGAATCTTTGGTGTTTCATTTCTTGGTTGGTGGTCGGATTTAAAGTTTCATCTGTCTGTGGGTGTGGAGTGGGTCGAACATCGTTTGCTTTTGGCAGGGGGCATAGGCGTTACTTCCTAAGGGCAAGAGGGGTCAATCCCCCCCCCCCCCCCCCCCGAAAAAAAAATTAAGAAAAAAGTATCGGAGCTATTTATAATATTTTCTACAATCGGGGAAACATTTTGTCACCCCATCTAAATATTACATGCCAATTTATGCCAATGCTCGTGGAAGAGCGGGGGGGGGGGGGTCTCAAAGTTGTTTAAACCTTTTTCCCTCGGGGGGACTCCCTCCTTCCAACTTGTCTGGCTGGTTTAATATTTGTTTAAAATTTAATGAAACATCCCTTTTCTACTTTTAACTGCAATATATGTCCCCCTGCCCCCAGCCTCAAAAAAAAAAAAAAACCAAAAAAAAAACGAACGTTAAGTTTACATGGTGGCGGGTTTTCATGTGAAGGGAAATAGAATGAAATAAAGTTAGGATTGTGCTTGTCACTTTTAATGAAGGATACAGGGGCAGTATTAAGCGCTCCCACAAAAGGACTTTGTATAGTAAGCAAAATAACATTTCGCTTTTTGCTGCAGATTTCGTTTAAGATATTTTTTTTACCTTGATTGTCGTTTAAGGGGAATGATTTTATTTTCTTTCGTAATTCAGAGAAATACAAAATAGGGTCTAAAGCAGTGGCGTAGTTAGTGTTATTGACAGTGGGCGTAGCCAGGATTTTATTTCGGGGTGGGCTGGGTATCAAAGATAAAGTTCAATTGTAAGCTAAGTAAAGGGTCCCATTTTTTTTGGGGGGGGGGCAGCATCCCCTCAGTAGGACTGGGCCAAAAATCGATAAATATCGACATATCGGTTTTATTTCAACATCAAATATCGATATTCCCATTTTCATTTCAGTGAAATCTCGAATTCGATAAAGGTCAAAAATACAGGCCGGCCAGGGGCGTAGCCAGAAATTTTTCATGGGGGGGGGGGGTTATGACTACTGCAACTCATATATATGTATACGTGTGTGTGATAATGTAGTGAAGAATATACATTTTGTATGGCAAAAAATTCCTCATGAGGGGGTTATGACCCCCCTACCCCCCCCCCTTGGCTACGCCTCTGAGGCCGGCGATAAGAAAATCCTGAGATCAATACCAGCTTGTGATGCTTTTGCTACTGCTTTCTCTCCATTGATGACGATGCCTGATCGCGGAAAAAACAGCTCCATCGTTTATTAGTCTAATTACCATAATTAATGAACCTATATCTCGGAAACTATCCACCGGAGCGCATTTTTATCGATTCTCGACCCCCCCTAGACTCAACACCCCACAGATACTTAAAATTACGAATGCTTTGACACCAAACTTAACCTTTTAATCTTACAGGCCCAGGGGTCATACGAAGCTCCCCTATATTTTCAATTTGAGCATTTTAAACACTAGCCTCCTCCGGCAGCATCTCCAAAGGCTGGAAACCATCCCAGAGCCTATTTCTACATGTTTGCAGTCCTTTTAAGCCTCAATCATGGTTAATTAGTCTAATTATCATAATTAACGTATATCTCGGAAACTATCCCCTCCCCCTAGACGTACACCCTCATCGATACATAAAATTTCGAATACTTTGACACCAAACTTAACCTTTTAATCTTACAGGCCCAGGGGGTCATACGAAGCTCTCCTGTATTTTCATTTCGGGCAGTTTAAACACTAGTTTTACTCGAGCAAGGAGAGAGAGATGCTAGCTGCCCGAGAACTCAGCGGAGAAGAAACCCGATGAATGGGTAAAGGGTGTTTAAATAGTACGGCTTTCGGTGCAGAGAGAGGGAAAATTTCTTTAGTTGTTTTAATGATTCAAGATTCGAATCACTGATTCGAATCATTGAAGTAGTGAGTGAGTTGAGATTAGAATCAGTAAAATGAGTCGAACCGCCCATCTCTACTCAACACCACATGTATTCCTTATCATTACTGCCGACAAGCTTCGAAAACAAAGACGCATGCGCCGCAGGAACGGTGCGAGCAGACCATGGAGACAACTGGAGAGAGCATCTTTTTGTAATGCACCGGAGTGAGGACGAAATGTGTTCCTTCGCGCGGCATCACAAATAGGTTGAACGTGTAATAGGAATGCACACCACACGTGACCGAAACACAATGTTGCACACTGAGTGCGGGCGATTATCTGCGAAGCTTCTCAGATTTTCTACGGAGAAGACGTAGACAGTAAAATATGTATAAGCAATGAGCATATCTATACGTACGTACACACCTACATATATCACGTTTGCGCTAAAGTTGCTTAGAAAATATTTTCTCTAGGTAATTGTTGCTCCATTATTTAAAAAAACGGGAAAAACTATCCGCAAGACCTCGAAATTCTTCGCGAATGTATCCGCGCACGGCGTGCACGCGTGCGTCTATATTATCTAGCTATGATCACAGCTAACTAAACATTAAGTAATTCTACGTTGCGTTAATATATCCTGCGGTAGTTTCAACACAGAAAACACTGTAACAGAACTTTTTTACTTGGAGAATTCTTGGAGATTCTGTTTTGTCACAAGTAGTTATGATCACATTTGGGAAAATGTTCTCTTTTTCCCTTTCGAAGAGCAGGTACACAACTATTTAACTATAAAATAAAACGGTTCTCTACATGTAGTATCTAAGGTGGTATAACTTAAATCTAAAAAAGAGTATGATGTAGAAATGAGATATTTTGAAAGTTGGGAATTTTCGCTGCAAACTGTCATGCTTTTCTTTTTCTGATTGCGAATGACACTGACATAGTTTTTGTGTCATAATATTAACAATGGTCTCGGTTCAGTACTTGTACTAACTTTACAAATAACTAATGAGTACCTTTACGCCAAGAGTAAAATCATTTTGCTTATTTTTCGATTCCAAATCACTGGAATCGATTCGAATTATAGATGGAAGAAAAAGTTTCGTTCCCTACCGTGCGGAGAACGGGTACGCAGCTAGTATTATATGAATTAATGTCAAATAACAAATGATTTAACTGAAAGAAAAAAATGTTGATAATTTTTAATAAAACTCCCAAAGAACCATTTCTGTGTGGTTTCTTTTTTAAGAGATTCTTTTTTTTAAACCCACACGTGTTTTTTGTGTGTGTGTGGACTGAAATCCTGGAATATTCAGCCAACTAAAAGTCAGTAGAAATTTAGTAGACACCCTATTTATTAATGATGTATTGTAAGGTATTTATTTCTTCAATCTCTAAATGTTTCTTTTCTCTTTCAGATTTTTTTTTTCTGAACCTGTAGTTCATATTAGAGTTTTTGTTTCAACATTAGGATGAGTGATTCTGGTAATGTATGATGAGAACTCTTCATATGTTGATACATTTTTCTTAATTATTATGTTATGAAGAATGATTAAAGTTATGTATCGAATTAATTTTAAAATACAATGTAGAATTTTTGCCATCTTATTTTTAACACTTTTCAATAAAGTTTGAAAAGTGTTTCCTGTCTGTCCATGCTAGGGTGTCAGTGATTTAATTCAATTTAATTAAGTGCAAGAATCTGAAAAAGTGATACACCTGTAATTCATGCCACCTCAAATTTTTACTAAAAAATTCCCAGTTATTTATCTTATTTAGCAAATCCAAAACATTTTGTTCCAAAGTTGAGTTGTTCATTTTTTATGGCCCTCCAAAAGAGACTGTGCAGCACATTGAAATTGGTGTTTTACTCACAGATATTAGACTAATAAATCTAAAAATGCATTCAACTTGCCTCAACTATGTATGCATTTTTTATGAGTGCTAACATGTCTTTCAAAGGACACCTCTTTTGCTATGGCAACTCAAAGGCGCAAACTATGGTTAAGCCTTAAAAATGACAAAAAATGTTGAAAATGTATCTTTTTGTGAATGTCAGGGACCTTGTTGCAACAACCTGCCACAGATTTCTCATATTTCATGAAGTTCAATCCTCTAACATTCCAGTTGCCTATATTTGTAGTTGAATTTTTTTTTTCTTCCCAAAACTACTTTTATAAATAACTGTATTTTACTCACTATACATTTATAGCTATTTTAAATTAATACCTTGAATTATTGTAACAAATGTATAATGCTTATGTTGCCTATTTTATTTTACAATCAAAATTTTTTACTGTACATCATATATATTGAAGCATAAATGAAAAAAATATAGTTAGTCAGCTCTAGCTCTGTCATTATTTTTACATTTATGAGTTTCTTATAACAGTTGCCCCCAACTCCCTGTCCATGGATTAAATGGTACCAAGCTGCTCAAGGAACATTAAATCAAAACAGTCTAGAATATAAACAATGAATTCCCCTACAGCAGGCCTCAGTAAAATTATCAAACATTGATCTGTCCGGGACAGTAAAAAGGTTGGGGAGCACAGTCTGACAAAGACTCTTCTGAATGTCTAAGTTTGAAACTGTAAAAGGATCAGCACTGGACAATTGTATAGGTTGTCGCACAAAGAAATAGTTCTATGTATGGTTTCAATACCTTTGTACATTGGCCATTTAACTCTTGAGCTCCTCTCTCTGGTGAAAAAATTTAATTTTAAATAGGTCATTCCAACAGTTTTGTATAAGTTTTACAGTGCAAAACTGTTTATTGTACATAAAGGCATAAAATGAATAAGGTTGGACTTTTTCGTAGTTCGATCTATTTCAGTAAAAAAAGTTAGGTCTCTTCTGCCACCTGGGTGGTGTAGTGGCTAAAAAGCCATTCCATCACAACTTCAGGGATGCTACACCTGCGACATTTGCGACGAACTGAGACAAAACTGCCGGCCTGCGACATTCGGTACGATTTCGGCCGTAACAGAGAACATGAGTAATTTTGAATCTGATTCACGGGAGCGCGCACTGCGCGACCACGTGTTGAGAGTTGTGCCGAACATTCCGGTCCTCAAAATAAACCTCCGGCCGGTATTGGAGAAAGAAAAGCTCCAGGTGTAAAGGGGGGTTGGGTTGACAGTTGAGTTTCCGGTCTACGTTACACCTACTGCAGCAACCACGCGCATTTCGTATCTACCACGTGGAGAGGAAAGGAATTATTTTCCTCTTACTGCCTCTTACCAACCCCCTCCCCCCCCAACTAGCCGATATCCATCCAAATACGTCATATGAAATTAGGCGAATCATCTACCCCTGAACGCATTATTCCTTTGTCAGAATGGATTAACTGCACGTGATGGATTCAGTGTTGCCAAATCTTGAGACTTTTCGCAAATGTTGCTACTTTTGAAAGCATTATGCTACTGAATTGAAATACTCCTCTTGAAATTGAATATTTTTCTCTTCATATTTCTTTGTTTAAAACTGGGTGCCTTTAAGAATACAAATTATTAACCCTTATATAAAATTTATTGCAATAACTAATACAATAGTTTTTTTTCCCATCCATATTAATCCTTAATTTTTTAACCTCTACTTCATAAGAGTAAAAATTGACCTTTATTTTTAATTTAATTCCTTTTTCTTATTTTTTCTATGGACTGCTTACGGCATGAGTTTTCTGCCTACTCGAGATTTTTTTTATTATTATTAATTGTGAAAATCGCAGGTTTTATGTTCCTCCAGTCAGTTTTAATCTTTCTCCATCCATCTTGAGAATGAATATTTTTTCTACAGCCTTCAATTTTAAACTTCTGGTGCAATGAGAATAAAAATTGATCATTACTTTTCTGGTGATCCGTTTAAAGCCGGGGTTTTGTTTATTTTATAAATCGCTAAAAATCTCTTTTGCTCCTGTGGTGTTGTCACTATAATATCACTTTTCTTTGGTTAATAATTAATGTAATTTACCTCCACCCAGAACGTTTTAGTAATTTAAGAGCTTTCTAGTTAAAAAATTTAAATAACCACTGTGTAATTTCTTACTTTTGGGGGCTGTTAATTATTTATTTTGTTTTGGCAGTGTAAAGTTTTCCCTTTTGTTTACTTTTTTTTGTGATTAAATTTTCTCTTCACCGGCCGTTTTTTTTTTTTTTTTTTTCCCTTCAGGATGTTTAAAATTAATGTTCACCTTTTAATTGCCGTTCTGTGGGTAATCAGCACTTTGAAATATAGTGGCTATACTTCATATCTCCCTTTTCATAAGTTGTTTTGATGGGATTTTTTTTTTATTTTAAATTAATTTTCGTAACTTCCCGTAATCCTGCTTTTCCTTTTTTTTATTATTACTTTATTTCTCCGGTTAGGCATCTTCCTGTGAATTTTCAATAATTTTTTTCATCTTTCAAGTTTTGCTTACAATTTCATGCTATTGCATCATTTTCTCTGCCTGTTACATCAGATCTCAGAAAGGACGCTATCTTTCCCGCGCTTTTCCTCCAAAATTGTTCTAGAAGCTTCTTGTTTCCCCCTCTTCCGGTCCAGATCGGACTATCCCGGAATGACTTTTAGGTGCACTCTCTGCTCTGATTGGCTGAGGGTAGCGGTTCCGGAGTGAGGAGGAGAGGCAAGCGCGCGATTTTTAGGCAGTTACGCTTGAACGTCCTGACGAGAAGGTGGTGTTTTTTCTTAGCTCTTGCGAGCTTGAGACTTCAAGTTCAGCCCAGCCTGGGGTTGACTTAAGACTTCCACGCGAGGATGACCTAAAGTACTAAGGACATTTGCCCCCACGAACCCACGATGATGCGACCGGCCACTGCATATGCGTGACAGCCGTGATGAAATTTTTTTACTGCCGCTGAATGATCCAAGCTCAGTAGTTGCAGCGCGTGTGTGATGACCTGCTAGGCCGACACACGTTCCAGCCCCGCCGACGGTGTTGCCGATTAGCACTTTGCCCGCCGTGCTCACATCGACTGAAGCCCCTGCCCTCGATCATCAAGCTGCTTGCGCCCGTGATACGGTGAGATGTTTCCATGTTTAACCTTTTTTCGATATTTGCGTATCAGAGAGTAGTGCCTCTAGATGGATGACGCGGTGTGGGTCTAACCCCGGGTCTCCGGACTGTCGTTTGAGGCATGATCCTTCCTTTTCCATCAAGATTCTGTACCAGTCAGCTCAAAGAAACGCTGCTTCTCATGGTATCACGATATGGAGGACTGTTCGCGTCATCTGTCCGCCCCCCCCCTTTTTTGTATTATTTTATTTTTTATTGTTAAGATGTAATTTTATTTTCCTTTAAGCCTATTTTTTTTTTGTTTTAATATCTTTTGACCATCGGTCGTCCTGTAAAATTATAAAAAAGGGATTGAATGTATTTTGTTGAAATGTGCCATTCTGTATTGTGTTAATTCCCATACAAGAGTAGCATCTAAGCTAAAATTTAGTGAATTACAAGCAAAACATGATTTTCCACTGAATTTAAATTTTGGTTTGCAACCATGGGTACCCAGGGGTTTAAAATTTTTTTTTTTACCAACATCTATGAGTGCTACCTGATCACTTTTGCAGCACTGGAGCAGGTGTTAAATTGATCAAATCTTTTGTAAACTTGTGTTTAATTAAGCTGTGAGTTGTGCCATAGAAATGTGTGTAAATTTTCGCCTTTTTATTTCACGGTTCATTGTCAATTGCTGCTGAGTCTTGCTTATATTGTTAAAGTGTTCATTGTGCTGCATATTAAGTTTTAATATTTTTTTTACTTGATCTAATATGTTAATTGGTTAAATAAAATGTTTCAATCCCATCCTTTTGGTTCTCTTTACTTTGACAACGATCAACACTAAGGGCGGCAAGTGAAAAATCCTGGGTTATTGTCATCATTCAAAACAACGCATTTCTGATTTGTTATTTTTTTTTTAGCTGTGAAATTGAATTGTGGTGTTCCAAATAGGAACAACACCACACTCCCCTGTCCGTTTCAATCTTTTTTTGATCCATATTGAGAATCAGTATTTCTCTTGTAGCCTTCCCTTGTTTAAGCCTCCAGTGCCATAAAATTAAAAAATGACCCCATCTTTTTGAGGTTTATTTTTTTAAATTTGTTATTAAGCATACAAAATATCCCTTATATAAAATTTATTATGATAGCTAATACGACATGTGAATTTAAATCTTTTTCCATCCATATTTGATCATTACTAGTTTAACTTTAGCATATTTTTTTAAAAACCTATAGTGCCATAAATAGTAAAAATTGACACTTATTTTATACTTATTTGGTTGTTATTATTTTTTCCCCTATAGACTAGTTTTTTCTTTTAACGATCGCGCGTGTAGCGAAAATCGCAGATTCTCAGTTCCTGTCAAATTTCAATCTTTTTCCATCCATCTTGAGAATGACTATTTTTAATATGGCCATCCATTGTTTAAACCTCTCTTGCCATGAGAGTAAAAATGCACGTTTACTTTTCTGGAGATCCGCTTAAAGCCTTGGCTTTCTTTATATTATAAATCGTCGGAAATCTCTTTTTATGCTCTTTTGTTTCAATCTTTCTTCATCGATCGAATATTATCCTTTGTAGCTTTCTATTGTTTATGAATTTTTCTAAAAATTTCATGGTGTTTTTTTTTCCATCAGTAATTAAATATTTATTTCCAGCATCCCTCAATTTCAATCTTTTTCCATCTGTCTTGAAAATGATTTTTACTTTAGCATTCCTTAATTTAAATCTCCTATGCTGTAAGAATAAAAATGATCTCCTATTTCAAATTTAAATTACTGATTTCAAAGAAACCAGTAAAGGAAAAACTTTGCTAAATAGAGCAGGTTCAGACGTAAATTAAAATGTGAAATAGTTGAAACAAAAAATATTTGTCAATGAAAAATAAAATATTTATGAAAGCAAACAAAAAATGAACTAAATGTTTTTTTCCTTTTTCTCCATACATTACATTTTTCTAAAATAAGCTCCACTTATTTGTGCAGCAATGGCAAGCATGGTTTATGTTATTTAAAAATCCCCTCGAGTCCCCTAATTTATTTTTATTGCATTTCAAATCTTCTGGCATTCTAAACAATGTCATCCCTGGTTTAAGCCTAAGAATCGTCGTACAGTTTGGTTCTTTTTTCTTGAACTTTCTTTTAATTATCAAATTGATGGGGGAAAAAAATTATTTTAGAGATAAACTGAGATAAAATAAATAAAATTGGTTGAGAGACAAACTTGAAAAAACGAATTTTAGTTGAGACATACCGAGAAAAAAAGAATTTTGATTGCGACAAACTGAGACAAAAAGAGATTTTGACTGAGACAATGCTGAGACAAACTGAGGTTTTGGCTGTATCATCCCTGGCCTTATGCCATAGCAAATGATATAAATACATGGGTGGTGTTGATGAACTTAATTATATAAAATGTTTTTATAACGGATTACTTTATGTATAAACCTTTTATTAATTTAATTAAAAGTATTAATTATCAATGATACACCATGCATTTGCAGATTCATTCAAAGTTTCTGGAATTAAGCGTGAAGCATCTCAAGACGATATGGAAGATCATGAGGGTCCTTCTAAACGTCCTAGGAGTGGTGGTCGTGCAGTTGATGTTCGTTTCCTGGTACAGAGTAAAGTAAGTTTTTAATAATTACTCTTTATTTTTATTTACTTATTTTTCTGGGAGGAAATAAAATAAAGGTTTTATAGTGTTAAAAATGTGTGTACCTTGCCGTTTTTGAACTGTGCTCCAATGCATTTGTTTTACAAATTTAAAATTGTATATTGCATTATGTTCATAAATAACTTTCTGCTTTTGTTATGTTATCTTGGGTTGCTAAGTTTATCATTCTAGAAGGGTAAAGTTTGTTTTTCAGGCCATATATTTTATTACAAGTACTTTATAAAAAAAAAAAAAAAAAGAGAAAGAAATATTTTCATGCTGACTCTATATAGAAAAATAAAATTATTGTCAAAAAGTCCTTTTTAAAAAAAACACAAATATTGAAAAATTCAAAAATTAACTTGGCAAATTCTTTTGTATGGCATTTAGAATTTCAATAAAATATCTCCATCGGAGGGACCATTGAAAGGGTTATGCACAAGCACAAGTTATATATAAAAGGTTTTTTTTTTCTTCTTTCTGTTTGATCATTTTATTATCTGATGTCTTTATGAACTATTGCTTTAGTTCTTGTCCATTCATTTATATACTTTTTGGTCATACAACCATTAACAGTGGCAGATTTCTCTCAAAATGTATATTTTATGTGCATATATTAGAAGTTTTTATTATTCATTTGTTTATTTAATTTTGTCTCTCCATTATCTTATAAATTGATATTGCAAAAGAAACCACTTAAATAATTTAAAAAGTGATTTTAACATACCATGTTTTTAAAACTTATTGAAAAGTATAAAATTTCCGGTAAAGGTAAAAAATGACCCTTCATTTCCATGAGGTGTGACCCATTCAGCTCCACCCTTGCTTTCCGAATAAGTCCACATTTTTGTGACTGATTATGGTGAAACACAATTTAAAGAGTACCCTCGATTAATCAGGATGGTCAGGAAATGCTTCGTACCAGATACTCTTATATCCTGAATAATGGAATTTATTCAAAAATTTTGGAAAATATTTGAAAATTGTAGAAAATTAAAAATTTTATACAAATAGGACATTAATAATTTAATGAATTCAAAAGAAAGTGAATATAAATTTTAATGTTATTTATATTTACAATTACTACAATACAATTCAAAAAAAGTATTTTCCCTCACTGTTTTGTGAAGGATGAAATGGTAGACATCAGTTTTGGTTTTTCATTTGCTCTTCTACGATTTTACAATACAAATTTCTCTGCACTTTTTTTTTCAGCAGGCTTTTATTTTCTTACTTCAAGTAGTTAAGTAACACCTCATGTACTGATGCATCACCATGATTTCCTTCATCACTTCTACCACCCATGGATTGCATGAGACATTGAACATAGTAGATTCCTGAAGTGTGAAGTCCTAGACACTTACTTTGGGAATGTCAAATCTGTCTGGAATCATGGGCGGTTTTCTCTAGATCTGACATGACTAAGTAGTAGAACCCTCTGAAAAGTCCTCTGCCTCCAAACGCAATAAATAGTTCATCATTTTAAAGATTTATTATTTTATAAGATTTCCTTGTTTCTTCTGAATCACAAGCTTCATAACATTTCAATTTTGAATCTTCATTAATCCATTGCTGCTCTGAAAAGTTTTCAGTACACAATCTCACTTTTCAAATATTCTAAGATTCTTCTCTGCAGTTCAGTACTGTCGTTGTCTTCTGTAAGAATTTCAGCTTTTTCATTCAATAAAATAGCTTTTTATGACTAACTTTGGGTCTGTTTGTTGTCTAGGTGAGGGGTGGCTGTCGAATATGGATAGGGTAACGTTGATGTTATTCCTTGGTATTTTTGATTCAGTACTTGAAATTTTTGCTTCTTTTGAGAGTTGGCTGTTTAGAGAAGCTTCACTGCAGTTTAACAATTTTCTTTTAAAAATCAATTGTATGTACATATAAGAAATAATTTTAATTCAGTTAGCTTTGATAATTACTGAGGTATTAGTTAACATATATGTAGACGTGGCAAATCTCAGATTTTGGGCAGAGTCTCTGGCTTTTTTAACCTATTTTGGGTGTTAGGATTTTTCTTAATTTCCTGAGACTTTTTAAGAGTTAATTCAGAAATTGCAAGCAAAGTTTGCCAATTTTATTCATCAGGCTGGAAATTCTTTTTCCTTTCATATTGATCAGGCTCAACAACCTGAGGACATTTAATTTGAAATAATGTGTTTAAAGTCATAATATATATATATATATATTGCATTAAATGATTGCTCATTATTTATCCAGGAATATGCTAGAAATATAAAAGCTGTATGAAATTAGTTTGAAATATCTAATTTTTTAAAAAGATAATTTATTATAGTGTTATAAGATATCCACATAAATTTAATATTTGAATAGTTTGTATCATATGTTATTTTCATTGTTTTATATTTTCGGATATTTCATTTTTCAATCTGAATTTACATTATACAGCTTAAGTAATAAGGTACTAAGTGGGGATGTAGTGGATATCCGGCAAGTATCCGGTATCCGTCTAATTTTTCAATATCTGAAATACCGTTGTATATCCGAATCATAACTACTGGATATCTGACTTCTCTGGCGGGTAACGAAGTATACACTACTAAAGCTCTACCTGTAATATAATCTATTAAAAAGCAGCTATTTCAAAACATTTATATTAACTCTTGTAAAAATAAAGCTTAAAATACCAGTCCCCCCTCTCGAAAATGGAAACTTATACATGCTACTGGTAAATATATCTTTTTATGAATAAGATTTTTTAGTTTTACAGATAATATGCTGTCGTGTGTTTTAACTATATCTTTGAAATAATAAAACTCACTTCAAAGTACCTACAAATACCATAAAATGAATTTTAATTAGCCTCTATTTAGTATCGATTACAAATTTGGAAAGCGGTATTTTATTTATAATAAAAATGAAAATTTAAAACTTCAGCCACCGAATATTCGGCCAAATCACTATTCGTTACATCTCTAGTTTTATACAGGTATGAAACAGAATTTTTCAGGCTATGCATTAAATTTCTTTAATAAAATATTTTTTAAATTACATTTTTTACACACACACACACATACACCTACAGAAACAACAAATCATTATAAATATTTAAGAGATTTACTTTTTATTTATTAATCTCTAAAAGTAATTTTACTTAAAATAAAACTAAAAATGACTTGCATTAATATTAAATTATTAAAACAGAAAAAAGGCATTGAACCTATGTTTGGAAAAAATTAACTTATTTTTCATAGGTATCTTATCACAATAGATACCTTATTCTTAAATAAATAAAAAAAAATATGCATTTCTTCGGGAAAATAATCTGCAGTTATAGATACATTAATAAATGTCATGGTTAAAATTTATTTGCTTTGCCTTTAGTGCACACATAAAATATTTTAACTTTTTACTTGTTTTTAAGTAATAATTTTTATGTACATATATGAAAAGATATTTAGTTTTTGTAAATTATAAGTCAATTATTAAAAAATATTTTAATGGTGTGTGAAACATGTTTGCAATTTATTGTTCTGATGTCATTATATAAAAAAATGAAAAAATACGCTTAAACTAAATACATGTTTAGTGCCGGATATCCATATCCGGCAACCACAAAAGAGCTTTGGATATATGATATTCGGCAAAATCACTATCCGTTACATCCCTAGCTCCAAGTTTATATAGACACACATGACAGTCAATAAAAGTATTGATTATGCACGCACTTTATGTTGAAAAGATATATGCATAAAAAAAATCCCAGGCTTTTAAACTTTAAAAAGCTGAAGATCTCGGGTTTTTTAAGTTTGGAAACGTGGCATGTTTGTATATGACTAATTTAAATATGACAGGGTGTCTACTGGTCAGGAAAGTCTGGGAAATAGGTCAGGAAAGTCTAGTAAAAGCCTGGAAAATGCAAAATGGGTCAGAAAAATTCTGCGAATGAATAAATTTTTCTTTATATAAAAATTTCTTGGCACCTTTTTTCTTTAATCTCTTTTGGAGTCCAGAGAATAAAAAATGCTGATAAAGATGATTTATGTTTAAAGAGAATGAATGATTCTCAGAATGTTTGTGTGGTATGTGATGCTCATACCTGTTTCACATTCTATGGTGAGGTAGTAATAAAATGGAGAAATTTTCACTTGTATTGCTCTTTTTTCTTGCAAATTTGAAGTGTAATAGACTAAAGGATAAAACTTTAAGTTTGAAATTCGGTGTCTGCATTAAATATTGTCATTTAGATACATCGCATAAGTACTTCCTGTAACACAAGTAGTATTGGTCACTACTGGATAAATCTGAACCATACTATTCTACTTGAAACTCATAGCAATGTTTTTTCTATCCATCTTAAGTACATCAATATTTAATTGTATTCAAGATGAAAATTTATGTCAAGTGTTACAACATAAAGAGGGGCTATAGTGTTGAGGGATTTCTCAAACTAAACTGCATCTGTGGTCAAAAAATGTTTTCTGGAAGCTCCCAAGCGTGTGGGAAAAGTTAGGAAAATTGACTTTCAGAAATTTAGTAGACACCTTGTATGAGGACAAATGGCATTATTGTTCTACAGTGTTTTCTATCCTTTTGATTAAGGAAAATACAGGAAATCTCATTTTGGGATTTGAGTAGCAACCCTGATTCAGATTGTTCTAAAAATTTGTGATTATAAATTTTTAGTAACTATGAAAATAGTTGTAAAATTTAAAATGAAAATATGGGGTGCATATAATAGATAATTGATGCATGATTAGTTCATCTAAGTCACTAAGTTTTATTGCACTTCAGGACCCCACCATGGCAGAGTGCAAAAGATGCTAATTATAATATGCGTGCGAAGATCCAACATTCTGGTTTATTGCACAGTTGTTGATCTAAAGAATTGGGAGTTATGGGTAGTTTTCTCTAGATGTAACATGAATATATGGCCCCTCCCCTCCCCCCAGTCAGATAGCCCTTCTGTATTACTTTGACTCAGCACAACATATTTATTGCACTTCTAATTATACGGATGTGGACTTCTGAAGGATGTCTATTCTGTACTCTTTACCAGGGTACTACTCTTACTCAGTCGCCTAGGTGACTAAAAAGTATCCCTTGACGACTATCTTTTTAAATTTTATTAATTTAATTCAATATATATATATATGTGGCTCCTAAAAATATTTGCTGGCTTCAAAGATTTTTCAACTTTTGTCAATCTCTGCAATCTCTTTGCCATCATTTGTTGAATATACCCCATGTTCCTTGTCAATTATCCAAATGGATTATCATGATAAGAATGTTTCTGATTTGGCATATAATTTTATGATCGTGAAAAGTGTCCTTTGATTGACCAAAAATTCAGAGACATGTTGAAAATGCTCAATTTAAGAAAAACATGACTCAGAAACTTTAAACGGTATAAAAAGTTATTTGAAATCATGATTGCTTGCATTTTTCAAAATTTTGAAAGCTTTTATTTTACTTAGAGGCATTATTGAATCAACTCCTATGAAAATCACTTTCTCTGGCAATATGTCATCTTATTGACAATTTGACTTCTGCATTTAAAATCTGCAATACGAGTGTTAACCTTGTCTTTCATAAAATAAAATAGGTGCAAAAATTAATATTAATTTAATTTTTATGTGCAATTTTGGACCTTTTTAAAAGTGAAATAAAATGTTAGCAACATTTCTCCTATTATAAAAAATATTGACCCAGGTGATTCTGAAAGTTATTTTTTATCATATATTAGCTATCTTACATAGTTTTTTTGGCAAAAGAATAAACTTACAATTTTTCTGTTGTAGAATGCTGGTGCAATCATTGGAAAAGGTGGATCGAATATCAACAGATTGAGGACTGGGGTGAGTCTTATTATACTATTATAATACTTGAGTCAAATTTAACTTTTAAGTCATCCAAGGTGAAGAGCTCAGTTATTTAGACTTCAGTATTCATTATTACTGAGAGAAAGGTTGTAGTATCTTAATTTGCCTCCATTTGTGTTATAATATATTTCTCAAGTTTTTCAGGATAAATCATCAAGAAGAATATAGACGCTTGTGCTCGGAGACATTACTTTTTTTTTTTCTTTCTTTATAGTTAACATTTAATCAGTTTAAACTGCAACCTGTAAAGTGACACATATTTTAAATAATTTAAAATGGCGATACTTTAAAGTTGTTGATTTAAGGAATGTGCCTTCCTAATGCATGAAAATAGTCTTTAGTTATAATCCAATATTAAAATTAATGAAGTGTTATAGTTATTTAATATTTTTGCAAAATACTAAATGTAAAGTGTGTACAAAATTTTAAGTATTAATACTTTTTACTTTTATGTTGCCCTTTTAAATTATTTTTATCAGTTTCATTTTACTTGTTTGCTATGCATGTTGTATATGAAAGGAATTATTAAAATAATGGTAATTATGTGCTTTAATTTAAAAAAAAGTATTTAAGTATACTTTTAAAGCTATTTATCTTTTAAATCAATATAATTTTTTGTCGTTTTCTTCTTTTGCGTTGGCCTTATACAGGGATCACTCTAGAAATGAAAAAGGGCAGGGTGCACATTACAGAAAAAAAGCAGTGTTTGGGAAAAGGGCATATCATATCTCACAAAAAGGGCAACTTTTGTAATTATTGTCTACAAACACATAAGGGTAGCTTTTATAAATGTACTTCTAACAAATTAAACAAATTTTGAAACCAATTTTTTTTTTAACTTAATGACCTTTGCACTATCTTGCAGTACTTTTTTCACTTATTGACTTTTACAAAAATTGTGTAAGGCGGCTATTATGCTTTATTTCAACAACAGAACAAAAGAAGCATAAAAAAAATTAAATTTTGCAATCGTAAAATAAGGGGAATCTGGTTTTGCCGACAAATTTTTCATAATCGCACAAATTTTCAGACCCGAAAACATTCCAGTTTAGATTTAAATTTTATCGTATTCAGCGTCACTGCAACTTTTCTCTCTGTATATATGCTAGTCTGCAACTTGTAAAGGGGAAAAGGGACACTTGCCCCAGGCATAGTGCTTTTACGTCAAAATGGAAATAGAAAGAAAGGAGTGCCAAAACAAAGGTTTGTCCCAGGCAACTTGACCTCTAGTTGCAGCACTATATGCATAACATTTGGAAATATTCTGTAATAAGAATGCCAGTTTAGCTAAGATGTGTCCGCGGAAAAAATAAATTGCAAGTGCGTGACATAATAAAAAAAGAGGGGGGTGGAACGATATTATTTCATATCGTGGGCGGCGGCAAAGGAGTCTTAATAATTATTGTGTAACATTCGTAATTACATAATTATAAATAACTCCCACCCCTTCAGGGTTCGGAAAGAATTTGACCCTCTTGCACAAATTTTTAATTTCCCAATCGATGAATTCAAAATAGTCTCGATGGCTCTCCCCACTGTGCATTTTTGCATTGTCCATTGGGCTTTTGCTGAGTGCGTAGTACAGTAAAAATGAACATCCCTGGGGCGCATGCCTGTGCAGTCGACGAGACTTGCATTCTTGCAATTGTCAACAATTTAATTTTTTTTTTTTTTTTTGGAGTGGCTGCAAAATAGACACAAATTTTGTATTGACAGTCCCCACGCCTATCTCTGCCTAAAATACTCCTATAGCTGAGCTGTCATCAATTGGGCTCCGATGCTAACTGAAAATTCGATATTTTCAAGTAGTATTTCCTGACTGCTCCATACCCTGTCAATGAATCAATTTTTTCCTATTCTTTTTAGTACATTGACGGGGAGGAGTGTGTGTGTGTGTGGGGGGGGGTTACCCCTCACTTCCGGAATTGCCCTTGTCTTGAACTTTCCGTGTAGCCATCCTTAAGTTTGGATGAATGTGTTTTGAAAATCCGAAAAAATAAACAATAATCAAGTGGCGTTTATTTTGATTGAAAACAAAAAAACAAAAACAAAGAGGGCGGAATTTTATCAAGAAAAAGGGCACCAGGGCGGGCCGCCCTCCTGAAATGCTCTAGAGTGATCCTTGCCTTATAGTTAATTAAAAGAAAGAAAATTGCCATAAAACAAGTTCTTCTACCATTGCCTTAAGTGTTTAAACTCTTCGCATTTTTAGGTCTTTTTTAAATGATTTGCATATTAGTCTAATCTTCCTGATTTGGATCTATTTAGCAAAATTTTTATTTTAAAAAAATTACTAGGTTTAAAACAATTTTGTGCCACTACTTATAAAATCAAGCATACAAATTTGGCTATATTAAATGAGGTAGTATATTTTATTTGGCTGATAATATTTGAGAGATGCCTATATTGGTTTATAGGAGCATTTTCCAGTAAAGCATTTTGTTTCTCATTTACAGAATTGTCACATTCATATGTTTGCGTGAAGTCCACATTCATTCCTATTGGCTATACTTGTTTTTTACCTCCCTAAACTTAGAAAATTTTCAATCCCAATCTTTATTTTTCTATTTAGGGAGAAACTTTTTTCGGATAGAATGTCAAAAAAAGAATGTAGAGTACCTTGAACCACTTTCCTTTAAAGGTGCAACAGACTATATTGAAAAGCTTAGGTCTTTTATTTCGTTTATAGAACAGTGAAAAGATATTTTATGAACTTAATTTAATCCATACTTGTAAACAGTCTGCACACCATGACGATCATGAAAGATCTTTTTCCTTCAATATCTGCATGAACATAAATTATATAATTGTTTTGCTATATGTTACATTAATACTTAAGATATCGAGTATTTAAGATATAGTACAAAAAAAAAGGTGTATAATTTGTTTCACTTTCATGATAAATATTTTAAAAATCGGTTTTTAATTTAAAATCTTTTAATGTACTAGGTATATTACTTCATAAATCATAATTATTCCCCTTTAAAGACTTATAAAGGGTACTTTACTGTATTAAGGATGTTGATTGTAACATCTATTACGAACAGTGTCCCATCTAAAGAACAATTTCTGGCTTCAGTAATAGAAAAAGGTTTTTTTTTAAGTGCAAGGTAACAAATGCACCAATTTTTAAATGAACTTATCAATTGTGTAATATTTGCTATTGAAACAAGATTCTTTGTATTGCATTTGCATAAATTATTACTCATGCATAAAATAGGCAAATTATAACTTCAGATTTTTAAAAACTTATTGGACTGTTTTCTGTTAAACCTAAATTAAAAATAGTCATTTAATTTTAATAAACTTTGTTAGAAATTATTTTTTTAGTTTTATAAAGGAAATATTAACTATAAAAAAATTGAATTGTTTTGACTAAATGTAAATATAATTAATGCATGCTTGTTACTTATAATTTCTACTATTATGTATTTGTATTATTAAATATGTGTCACTTAAGTAGGTTGTACTACATTAAGTCATTAAATGTCTTCTTTACTTTCACAGTACTAAGAAAAAAATCTTTAGGCTAATGAATTTTTCTATTAACCTTTTCTTTCCCTCTATGCCCTGCCCTCATCATGGTTCGCCCTTTGCTGATGTCATTATATTGACCCTATTATTGCTGTGTGCCCAAAATGTGGATTATGTGACTATAATCTGGATTCATACAATCATGTCCTCCATCCCCTTTTGATTGCTTGAATGCCCTTGCGGAAAAATGACCCCTGAAGTTCACAGCAAGTGTTACAGTTCCCGACTGCCCTGGCCCAGAACGGTATGCTCAATTTGCAACATTTGCCCCTTTTTTTCTTCATTTATTTTTATGATTAAAAAATAAAATTATTTTTGCTATTTGTTAATAATTTAAGTGAAATATTAAATGCATGTTCATTTTGAGTTATTTCTCAGTACAAGTCTTGAAAAATAAATAAAGCAGAGAGAGAGAGACGGCATAACTTTTTAAATCCTGCAATGTTGTTTATTTTCATCCCTTTCTTAAATTTGTGTGAACTGCAAGCGTTTCAAAGCAGTAGCTAAATCCAATTTAAGACATTTTTGTACTGAGACGATACAAACTTGATATTTCAGAGGAGAGAAGATAAAGTAATATGGCTTATAAATTATAGATTAAAGCAACCACAATAATAATAGTAATAAAAGCTGTATTTGTTGTTTTATAATTTGCAGCTTATCTGAAAGAATGAAGATTTTCTATGCCTGAAATTTCAAAACATGCCGGAATGCTTAAGATTTTTTACAGTTATGTACCATTTATTAGCATTTAAAACTTTCAGGAGTAACTTTTATTTTTCATATTTGCTAAAGTAAATTCTATCTAGACTGTTATAATGTAGTTTATAAATTTTTTATTTTTATTTATTAATGGTTTTAAGTGTATTTGACACTTCATGAGAATGTTGATTAAGTGCAATTTTATAGTTTTACAATTGTTAAAAGTTGATCCTAAAAGGCTCTTGTGAAAACATAATAAATGTGTCATAAATGTACAAAAGTATTATTTTAAATGCATCTAGGCTACAAAGTTAAAAATGTTAAATTATAATTAAAAGTAAACAGTGGCAAAGGTCATGTAGCAGGTATATTCTTCTACAGTGTTGTACTGCTGCTGCATTTCTTGCCTATTTTTTCTGTTTTTAATGCATAATTTACATTCCTGTTATTAATTATTTTTGTGCTCGTATTGGCCAATAACAGGGATGCCACTTTTCCGCCGAGCGGCGGATTTCCGCTTTTTATGTTTAATTAATTATTTATTAATCATTTTGCATCAGCAGCAGAATTTTACTAAAAATTCCATGGTGTTTATGTTTTTTCTTCCCAGCAGTCATTAAGTATTAATTTCCAACATCTGTCAATTTCAATCTTTTCCATCTGTCTTGAAAATGAGTATTTTTCCTCATTAGTTAGCATTCCTTTATTTAAATCTCTAATGCTGTAAGTTTAAAAATGAACTCCTATTTAAATTATTGATTCCAAAGAAACCAGTAAAGGAAAAACTTCACAAAATAGAGCATGTTCAGACATAAATTAAAAGGATGTGAAATAGTTGAAACAAAAAATATTTTGTCATTGAGAAATAAAATATTTATGAAAGCAAACAAAATATGAACTAAATTTTTCCTCCATACATTACATTTTTTTCTAAAATAAGCTCCAATTATTTTATTTCTTTTTCCACTTTTTGTTTATTCACACGCAGTTTCCTCTTTTTTGCTGTTTTATGAGTGGCATCTCTGCAATAAGGAAGAGCTCATTTAGTCTTATTTTGGCTCACTATCTGGGCCATCATTTTTCCAAAAGTGTTTTGTTTGTTTTCTTTTCATCATTGAAAAGACACCATGACAGAAGTTCCCTTTTTATGTTTGGTGATTCTTCCCTGCATTAGTCTTTGAATGTTTCACTGCAATATTTAGGATGCTGAGCTTCAACAAGTGCTAGGCATAAAAAGGAAATCTCAGTTGCCTGTGAAGATGGGAGTAAACAGGTTTACAACCAAGCATGTTACTTTATCTAGTTGTGGTGAATCTTGTCAGATACCTGTATAGAATTGGAGCCATCCCAGGGATTGACACAGACAAAATTTGGATCCATTTTGCTGCCCCTTCAAAAAATTAAAACATTTTAAAACTGCCCCTTTCTTAAAAAGTAAGATGATTAAAATAGTCCTTCATTAACATTTTGACTTATACAGTAGATGCCACTAATGTGATCATGGTTATTGTAATCAATAACCTATTCTTATCAATCTGTTAGCACTGACTACCTGTATTCCACTCCATACAAAATAACTTTGTGTAATCAACTTTTCGGTTAATGTTAACACTTTTTTTCGCAGACAGATCCCTGTACTAGGAAGCAGGTTTTTAAACAGAAAAATTCTTTTACAATAGTTGTATGAAAATTCATAAAAATATTGATTTCACAAAAATGGGATCCTAGAAAAAATTTTGGATCAACTCCTGCACTCTGCAGGTTAAGTGAATTTTTTTTTTTTTTTTTTTTAAATCTGTAGACTATTTAAAAAAATTTGAAGTGAACAAGAAAATAAAAGAACAATGTTAGCATTCACATAATAAAAATATTCTCTGTATTATTATTATTAGGATAGGTAGTGCAGAGTGTTCAGTCAAATAAATGAAAATTGATAATTCTTAAGTTTATATCTCAAAATATTTAAGTGCATTATATTTCTAATTTAGTAAGTAAGGCAATTGAGTATTATTTAATGCAGAAATGCCCATCTTGATCAAGTTTGTTTCATTGCTTTGAAGAATACTTTTTAAAAGTGTTTTTATGTTACAGTATATTAGCTATTGTTGCTGACATTGAAACTTTAGGAGAGATTCTGTTGGACATATTGCCAAAATTAGATGATGTAAGTTTAAAAAAAAATTTTTACTTTATTTTAACCTGAAGTGTATGTGATACTGAGCAAAAATGTAGTTACATTTAAAATGTTCAGCATTGCTTAGTTGAATAAATTTGTTTTTAATAATTAATAGATTATCTATTATGAAATTTTAATTGAATCCTACTAATATTATAAATGTCAATGTTTGTATGTATGTTTGTTACTCTTTCACGCTGAAACTGTTTGACGAATTTGGATGAAATTAAGATAGTTTATAAGTCCTGGATTAACAAACAGGCTACTTTTTATCCCGGGGAGAAAAAAAAAAGTTCCAATAATATACAAAAATACCATCTTTTATTTAAAAAAATGCAGTTGAGTTTTTTTTACAAAGCTGTTGATAGATGGCGCAAACTTATAGAATATGCAGTTTTTAATAAATAAAATCACCTGAATAAGATTTTCCTTCTGACGTGGATTTATAAGTGGGCTAGGCAAGCACACAAATCGATCCCGAAATACATATTAACACAAACAAGAAATAAGTTTTAGAAACTTTCATTCAATTCGAATTATGCATTTTTCTGAGTGTCTATTTCCCCTCTATTTCTAATGTCTTAATCCAGAAAAAGGATGTTAGAAATATCAATTTTAATTTTGTTTAATCACACTCATGAATAATGATACTTTCCAACATAATGGAGTAAGGAAAATAAATAGGGAAGACGCATGGATATGATAAGTTTTTAATATATAGAACTTTAGTGCATATTTAAAATCTGAAAGTGTTTCAGATTTTCTTACTTCGTTTTTTCCTTTCCTTCTTTTGATAACAGCAGATATATTTAGCCCTTCAGAATTAATATAGGACAAAAATAGTTTGTACCTTTTTGTAGGTTTTTATCACGAAACCATCTTATCTTTGTAAACAGGGGCGGCCCGACATGGTAAGTAAGGTAATCATCACATTGGGCTGCCGGCTTCGGAGGGGCGTCATGCTGAACTCAAAAACTAACAGGGTTGGAAAAAACCCGGTTTATTTGAAAAAAACCAAAAAACCAGTTTTTTTTTTTTTTTTTTTAAACAAAGTTTTATGGTTTAAACCAGTTTTTCCCCCCTTTTTATAATTATGTTACATACTTATAAATAAAAGTATTTGTAAAATGTTCAGATAACAATTAATATTCCTTCTGAAAGTAATTAAAACAAAGTAAAAAAACAATTGTTGCTATACTTATGTTGATATTGAAATCATTAAATTTTAATATTTTATTTAGAGATACTATTTTTTATATTTAGTATATAATATAATACAATATTAACTGCTTATTACATTTTACATGGAATCTTGCACTTAGATTCATCAGTAATAATGGTGATAAGTTGTTCAAAATGATATTTTTTAAGGCTTAAAAATAAGTTGTTAAAACACAAAACCTCTATTGTAGAAACAAATTAAAAATGCAGTCTGTAATTAAAGTTTAATTAATAATTTTTAATAATGATAAAACAATTAGATGTCTATTACATTGATATAAAAACTTATTGTTGATACTTATAAGGATAATTTTAAAAGATATCAGAATATATTCTATCTGTAGTATTCGGAATTTTAAATTCTTAAAAAAAAAAAAAAACCATTTTTTGAGAAAAAAACCATTTGGTTTAAACCATGCCATCCCTGAAAACTAAGTACAGCATAAAAGGGGGTCTTTTTTACGTTAGCTGGGGTGCCACTTACCCTAAGACTGCCCCTGTTTGTAACCATCTTAATTTTAAATTCCATTCAGAATCTGAGATATTTCAGTGCCAAGGAAGCTGGTGAGAAACACAAGATTTATTAAGATGGCAAACAACTGGTCGCCAGAGGCAGATAGTTTTAAGATAAAATTATCAGCAACATTGAATTTATCTATCTGAGTGACCTTCAAAATAGTAACACCACTTTCTTGCTCATCATCCCCAACAGTTTATATATAAACTGTCGGGTGTTTTTTATGTATATATTAAAAAAAAACTATATAAAAATTCATGCCCCCCCCCCCCAAAAAAAAGTAGTAATTGTAAAACCAAATAATGCATGCATTTTCTACTTTTTCACTGCATTATAGTTATTCATAGACTTGTGCGAAAATAAATTGTGCTACAGAAATGAAAACTAGTTGTATAAAGTTAGTAACCAGGTTTTTTTAACAACCTGTAATATGTTACTCTCTTAATCTCCCCCCCACCCCTCTCCAACTGTGACGAAGAGCCCTAATAAAAATGGAGGGATTGCACAGGACTTAAAGAGGAAAAGAAATTTAATATATAGAAGTTTAATGTTCCCCACCCCCTTCTCAAGCACAACAAAAAAGCATAAAAAAATTGAAGGAGTAATTAGACACTCCTCCTCCCCCTGCCCAACACACACACGCACGGAATTTTTAAAAATTTTAACACTTTCCATCAAGGTTGAATAGTGTTTATGATTTACACTTGTCTGTCTGTAAATATGTTATTCTTATCTACTGTACCCTCTACACTATTGAAAATGGTTTATATCAGTTATAGTTTTTCTACAGGAGCACTCAAAATATTCCAAATACATTGCACTCTATGGGAAGTTATGCTGATCTGACTTAAAGATAAAACTTTATCTGCCATTACTGCAAAAAGATTACAAAGTTAACTCAAAAAGCCTAATGACTTCTTCACCATTTGCACAATCCGCTTGAAATTTTTTATAATTATTTATAAAAATATAGAAAACAATCTGCGCTAATTTAAAAATCTGGAAATCCACCCGTTCCCTCATTTTTAAGCAATTTTTTTCTATTTTCAGCATTTTATTTCAGAGTAAAAAATTTGAATCATTTGAGTGACAAAATTGCCTATTTCAAGTGATTATGATGTCATGCAATTGAGATTCCAGTATTTTAAAATAGTTTTTCCAGATTACACAGTTTATTTTCACAATTAAATCATCTGCATAGATATTTGAATCGCTGTGTACACAAAATGATGTCTCTCGAATGGGAAAAGTTTCTGCGCATTTCCAGAAGAAAATGAAAATCGCATGAAATTCGATTTGGGTATATAATAAAAATTGAATATGAACTTATTTATTTTAGGTGGATTAAAATTAAATATATTGAATGTAGACATATTTTAGTCAAATGTTTTTTCTAATGCCCATTTGCTGGTAAACTGTTGCTAGTCGTATTCTGAACCATCGATAATTTCATATGTCCGTCATTTATTTTGGCGAAAAAGGGACTTGTCTTGGCAGACTGCCAACATAAGTACCTCCAAAAAAAAAAAGTCAATGTGATTAGATAAAGCAATGATGATTTCATTAGGAATTTTAGGAAGGTCTCTAGATCTGCGGCACGCGATGAACGTTTCCATCGTCCGCCATCTTGCTGGTAGTTAAGTCGAGCGATGGCAACGGCTGCCCTTTTTTCAGCATTGGGAAAGGGTTGTGCCTCAAAGGGTTAAAGCTATGTAAATATAAAAAAATCCTAGTACTTATTGAAAAATAATTGCACTGAGAAGGGGCATTTGTCATCTAATTATGTTCATTTGAAATGAATGAAATAGACTGATGGTGATGGTTGTAAAACTGCACTTTTGAACAGACTAGCTTGTTTTTGATGACAACTGCATCTGTTTAAAAAGAAAAAAAAATCTTAACTACACACTCAGGACAAAAATTTCCTAACGCTTCGGAATTTCCACCTTGTTCATACGTTGACATATTTTGCACCCCTGTATATATAGTGTACAATGAATAAACTATAAAAGTATATATATATCAATGATAAAGATTATTTTTCCCCTCTGTATAAAACATATAACCTCAAGAACTCCAGCTTAAGCCCTTTTGGATCACATTATGATTGAACTTCTCTTCATCAAAACAGTACTTAAGCTGTATATGCTGACTTTCAAATGTTTAGAACATGATTTCTAAAGAATGCTTGTACGTTGGGTTCTGCATTGGGCCCTCCCCGTGTTAATGCATTTGCTATAGTGTAAAATATAGATACAGTGAAACCAAAGTTGACCAACCATTGGTTCCTTATTCATGGTCAACTTATCAAGGATAATATACTTTTTGATTTTTGTATTTTAGAATCTATGTACTTATGCATTACATAGTACATATATGTAGTATCCTGCAATTATATGAAATCAAAATGGTACAAAATAGGAATAATATTGCTTACTAGGGTTAAACATTAATTACGTGCATAGAAAAAAATTCTGGAAGTGGTCAACTTACAAAGGTTTTGAGCTATGCTTTGGGAGAAATTCTACCTAATTGCCTAATCAACGTACAAGGTAGACAGGTAGTCAACTTATAAAGAATTCACTTAATGTTGAAGTTACTAAGCCATTCCGTCCTTGGTCAATTAGGTCAACTTAAAAGGTGGTCTACTTCACAGATTTCACTGTATATAAATTAAGTAAAATTTTGAAACTTAGCATGGTGTGTTTAAAGGGACTAACTCTTTTGATTATTTTTAGTATTCACATCACAGAAACATGGAGTTTGATTGTGAATTGCGTATGCTTTTACACCAAAGTCATGCTGGATGTTTGATTGGTAAAGGAGGATCAAGAATAAAGGAACTGAGAGAAGTATGATGTTACCTATCCTCATCATATAGGATTGCCAACTGTTCTGCACTTTGTGCAGTTAATGTATGAGTAAAGCTTCACTAACAGGGTGCTTTGCTCTTCAATTCTGTAAACAATTGCTTTCAGTTTTAATATCTGTAGTAAACCTCAGCTAAAAAACAAATGTGTAAAATCTGTAATTTCAGTTATTTTATGTGATACATGTTATGGCTAAAGAAAAATTAAATCTTTTAATATCTGAATTTTATTTTCTGTTGTAAATTAGTATAAATGTACATGCAGGTTTAATCAGAATTATAAAATCTGACTTTTGTGAATGATTGTAGTTTTTTAGGGATTTTTAATTTATTGAACTGCTCATAATCTTCCTAGGTTGGCAAGCCTGTTATACTACCATTAATAGAATTAGTTTGAAAAGATTTCTAATTTCATTTGTTTTTGTCCCATAGAAAACTGGAGCCCAAATAAAGATATTTAGCAACTGCTGTCCTAATTCCACAGAAAGAATTGTGCAGATAACTGGCTATCCAAATGTTGTTGTTGACTGTGTTAAAGAAATATGCCACATTATAAGCACGGTATGATTTTCTTATTTTTTACTTATGGGCAAAGGGAGGCTTTAAAGCACATAAAGATTACCATACATGTATAATTATCTGTTTGAATTTATTTCTAGAAAATTCTTATAAAAATTTGTCCCTTTAGGTAGCTGTCATTACCAAGGTGTGTAATATTTTTACTTCCTTGTGCGGAGTATAAGGAAGTAATGTGATCGCTAAAAATTTCGGGAGCCAGATTTCGACTAAAAAAGATTTTCAGTACCTCTAAATTTACTTTTAAGAATTTTTGAGATGCATCTCATTGTATGCTTGCATGCACGATTATTTAAATGCATATACAACCGATTTTGACCCAGCGTGAGTCTATTTGGGCCAGTTTTTCCATGCCTCCTGTACATACATACGTAACTTGCATATCTCAAGATCTATCAATCATAGAATTTTGAAACTTTTTATTTAGGATTATTGTAACATCTAGTTGTGCACCTCCTTTTTTTTGGTCCCAATCGACTGGATAGTTTAACTACAGGGCCACCTAAAAGATTTTGAATACATTACGCTCTATGGGCAGAAATTTATTAAAGTGTCTCATTAAAGTGTAGGAATTAGGTTATTTCAAGCGACTCAGAATTGATACATGTTGTTAAGAGTTATAAAATGAATTTCTTCATCAAAAATCATTTTGTTTTTATAATTTATAGTTCTGTTTACGTGTCAAAAACAAATCGTTCAAATTGAACTCAGCTTTGCAGTATTAGAAATATTTAGCTAGAAACTGCTAAACCTTAGTTTTACTGCAGGATTTTAAATTATTAACAAAATAAGTTTGGTTTATTAACAAAAAAAAGTTTGGATGAAATGCACTGAAAATATTTTTTAGACGTACAAGAAGTCGTGTGTTGTCCACATCAGTTTTTTTCATAGCTATCTACTAAAAGACACTGCCATAGTTATTTAACTTTTAAAAGAACAGCTTTACATGTGCTTGCCAAAAGACTATTACTGTTTTACTTTAAATAAAAAAAAACATTAAAGTAAGGGAAAGTTGTAGTCTTTTTTCAGAATGCATTACTATTCTTTGGTATTATTTCTGTAATGTGTACCGAGGTATTGTGAGCATTTTATTACATTGACTAATTTAGGCTTGTATAATTACACACACACGTGTTACCATGTTTCAATGAAAAAAATGAATATTTAATTTAAACCAATGTAGTAAGTTTTCTCTCGGTAGGGAAGGGAGGTCAAAAAATGAAATCTCCCCCGCCTCTTTTAATTTCAGGAAATCTGGACCCCTTTGGCTGCACCCACTCATTAAAGCTATAGTTAAGGCAAAAAATCTGTTGGTAATTTTTTTTTCATGATAAGCATACACAGATAACTGCATTTCCATGAATAAATTGGGAATTAAAGAGGAAAATACTTTTTTTTAAATGACCTTTTTGGGCCTGTGGATTTTTTAAAATTGTGTATTTTAAATATTTCATCGAAAATAATTTCTTTAATCATTAGTACAATTGTTCAGACATACACTTCTGCAAGCATTGCAAAGCTCTGTAATGTGTACGGTGATCTCCTTAGAAATTTGTCAGCCGGGTGCCATTATGAAGCTGCAATGTGTAATTCTATCGAATTAAAGTATTTAAAATATTCTGATTTTTCTGTTGGGCAGTTAGTAAAACTTATTTGGTGATGTGCCCGTCCTGAGAGGCCTGAAGAATCCTGGCGTATTTCCTGCAATACAAATGAAATTGGGATCTGCTTTGCGGTCTTCACAAAATTGAAATAGGCGATTACAAGACTGCTATTGCTTGTCATCACCAAAAGGGTTAAAATACAGTGCCTAGGATAGATGTTTTCACTGCATTACACATTCTCATACTTGTCAACTTTTACGGATCTTCCGTAAAATTTACGGATTCTCCTATTTTTTTACGCGTTTACTGAAGAGGGCTATTTTTTTACTCATTTCAAGCAGTCTGACGTCACGCTTAGAGATCGGCGAGAAAATCTTTCCTCTGCACTTAAGCCGCTATGTCAGTTTTTCCCCTGTACTCTTTTCCCCTCGAGACGGATGGGAGATCGGTTTTTTTTTTCACTAGAAGAGAGAGAAGGGGAGGGTGGTGGCTGCAAATGTAATCTTTTTTTCCCTCTTAAGGAGGGAAAGAAAGGCTATCCTCTTTCTGCCTGGTGACGTCATGCCCGATATCCCTCCTTTTCTCCCTGCCAAAAGGAAGCGCGAGCATATGTCGGTGGTGGTATTCTCAGCAGGGAGTAATAGGGGGAAGGAGATAAAGCGAAACGTTGGAGAAATGTCAACTCCGCCGCGCACGAAAAGGAGGCGCAACGATCGACCTCCTCCCATGTTCAGCATTACTCCCTATGAGCCAATTATGCATTTTATAAAAAGGAAAACATATTTTAACGTAAAATATGAAGCAAAAATAACTCTACTTGAGTAGTTTTATTAATAAAACACAGTTTTGTATTTTTTCCGAATCTTTTTCTAGGCGAATTTAAGCAAGAATTTATTTATCGACAACCGGAACTTCCCGACGGCGGCTCCCACCGAAGCAGACAACAGGGAGGGAGAATTTACCAGGGAGGGAAAACTACCGACAACCTCCTTTTTTATGGTGCCGCAGTGAACAAACATTTTTACGGCATGAAAATATGGGCCTTCCGTTCTCTCGGCGTTTCGCTTCGCCTCCACAAATAGGGATGAATTTAGTCAACAGGGAGTATTATGGAATGGGTTATGATCTCTTTGAATTCCGTTTCTTACTCGCAAATGAGAACAATATATATTGATGCTCATACATTTTTTGTGCAAACCAGAGAACGAAAGTAAACAAACGGGTTATCAAAGAACTACATTTTTTGGCACCAATCTCTAGTTTGGAGTTAAGAAAGGTTAAATTCGCCTAACAGCGTAAATGGAAGAAAGCAGAAATTCATGCTATGTTTGGCGCTTTGGCAAAATGCCAGGTGTTTACTCTTCGCCAGTTTCCATGTGCAATTTTTTTGTTTCGTTCTCTCTTTTCGGTCGTAGTGAAGAGTAAACTTGTTTCGTTAGCTTTTTTTTTACGTGCACGTGTTCGCTGATAGATAATGTCTTTAAGCAAACCATCTAAAAGTTATTTTCAAACTTATAAAGTTTCGTACACAAATGAATTTCCCTGTATTAAAAAGTCGTCAAAAGGGATAAAATTGCTTTTTGTGAGGTATGTCGATGTGACTTATATATCCCATGGTGGTCGCAACGATATATCGCAGCATGTTAATGGGGCAATGCACCAGAATAATGTAACTTGTTCAGAAAACAGCAAAAGCGTATCCTCGGTCACAACAGCTGTATTAAACTCTGATGCTTCCTCATAGTTCTCCTCACAAATACTTAGCTTTTTTTCCCTTCTCTGTACTAGCAGAATAACTTTCTACTACTGATTCCTCCCTCTTCTCCCTTTTCAATTATAAATTTTAACTTTTTTTTGGACACAATAAACTTAATTTTTATCATTCATTTTTGATATCGTACTATATATATAATTTTAAGTTATCCAACAACTGCCTATTTGCTTAAGTTTAATTGTACTAAATTAAGTATTTTAGCTCTGTAATAATTTAGTTAAAATGCATAGTTTAATTATGTACACAAAAAACTTTTTAAAACACTTAAGTATTTCTATTGTATGTTTTCAGTGTGTATGTATAATATATGTATTATGTGTATGTATGTATGTGTATTATAAAGGTATATATTTATGCCTACGCGTTATCTAGTATAAAAATTTGAAAAATGTCGTTCGCGCATAATTTTACTGATGGCCATTTCTGAAAGTTGGCAAGTATGCATTCTAGAATAGGAGCAAAATTAAATTTCTGTAAACCCCCACCCACCCACACACACACACACCACCACACACACACACACACACACACACACACATTCCACCACAAATGTGTTAGTCAATGTACTTAAGGAATTGATCTAAAGGTCAAGGGGAAGGATACTTATTTATTCTACTGTGCATTTCAGGAAAGAAAATATTTAAAATTTTTATTGTCCATTTAATTTACTACCTCACTGTTACACATGTGTATAATATGTATATATATTTTTTAACTAAAGGCACCAGTTAAAGGACCCAACAAACAATATGATCCTCATCATTTCAACCCAATGTTTGCCAATGAGTATGGTGGTTATGAAGATACTGGATCTAAAGGTAGAGGACGTGGGTCTTACCGAGGAAGGTTTGTGTGCTTTATGCTTATTTTTTCTTGTAACCTCTGGCATTTTATGCATGTATATTTTTAGGTTATCTTTGTTAGAAAAAGTTCCGTCCCTGTTCAGGAACAGGTTTGCCACTTATCAAAGAAAACTTCAAGAATCTGAAAATGTCCTGAAGATTTTTTTTTTTTTTTTTTGTCATAGACTTTGGTTATCCCAAAATTTGACCTAGGAAAATTGTTAAAACCTCACTTAGCAGAAAAAAGGTTTTTTTTTTTTTTTTTTTTTTTTTTTTTTTTTTTTTTTAAAGTCACAATCAATAAAAACATAATACGATTATCTGTACCAAAAGGGCAAATTTGAATTGCAAACTGTAACTCACAACAGTCTGGAAGTTTATGGGAAAAGTCTAGAATAATCTGAGAATTTTGCCCAGGAGCAGAATTATATCCCTTATTCTGCAACATGATCTCAAACAGTTGCAGATGTTCTGCAGGCATTTTCTCCAAATCTGGCAGATCACGGTAAAATTCCCCCCCCCCCCTCCCCCCCAAAAAAGGTTAGTTAGAAGATGACATATACATCCATTTTATGGAAGCAATTTAGGATCTTTTACATTAATTTCTTTTTTCTTGGGGGGGGGGGCGGTCGCCCCCCCTTTAATCCGCCCTTGGGACAGTCGGACGTTATTCATGCAGAACTGTTATTTACATCTTTCTTGATCGAACACAATGTTCCTATTTTAGCAGCTGACCATGCTGAATGTGAGAGGGTTTTCAGTATTATTCGGAAAAACGGAAATGAATTCAGGTGCAACTTGTCTAATAAGATTTTGGAAAGCATTATTATGAAAGCCGAAAAAGCTATGCTGCTTCTTGAAGTCAGCACAGTCGAGTTTTTTCAAGTCAGTTAAGTGATTATAATTAATAAATTGTTACCAGGAATCTGGAAGATGGTGTATTGATTTGCCTTTTATTCAACAACTTCATTTTCTTTTATTGTTCTTAGCTTTATTTAATACTTAAACTTCAAACAAATAATTGTGATATAAAATGCATTAAAACTAATACTCGTGCATTCTACGGTGAAAGGTAAAAAATAACGCTCACGCGTTGTATAGCAAAAACTTTCAAAATTTCTGTTCGCGTGCTGTTTTACACATTTTGATTTTCTCAGGTTGGCAAGTCTGCATTTTTTAATTCCAGACCACCCATCAACAGCTTAGTATTTCCCTTAAAAGTGAAGCAAGTACATAGCCCGGCAATTCGACTAGGGGCAGTGTCCCCAGGATGGCTATCATTTTCAACAGTTTTCTTCTCTTTTCCAATTCTGCCTAGAAGTCATTAAGTAATACAAAAGCATATTTTTGGCTATTTTATTTATTTTACTAAGTGCATTTAGTTATGTTAGGATGGCACGGTCCCCAAATGCACCCCTTTGCTATGGGACTAAGATTATGGAAATTTAGTTAAACAAGCAATGTGTAATCTGATTAAGACAAGTAACTTTCTTCTGCAGCTACTAAATAGTTATTATTTTTTTTTTTTTCCTGTGCATTTCATTGCCTTACTCAAACCACATTAAAATGGACCTATCTGTCTGGGGACGTATGATGCCAAAACCAAATGTTTCAAAGCTTTACTCATCAGGTTTTAATCTTATATATATTAATCCAATGGCCAAACAGGTTTTCACTAAACATATGGTTAAAAGCCAATCAAATTTAGCCAGTTGTGGGGGAAAATTGACAAAAAAAAAACATTAAAATTCATCTACAAGTTTGGATGCTACAGCAAAGCAACTCAACAGAAGCAGATTTCAGAGTTACGAAACCCTGCTTTTTGGATTGGGATGTTAAAAGGCAACAATTTTTTCTTGCATAAAATGCCTACTATTTCTTGTCTACATTTTGCATGTATAATATTTCTTTTAGGCCAATGCCTCCTGCTTGGAGTGATGAAGTTGTTGATAATTTCAGTTTTGGTGGACCTGATGGTGGTGCTGGTCGTGGACGAGGTGGTTTTGGTGGTGGATTTGGTGGCAGAGGTCGTGGCATGATGGGACAAGGTCCTAACATGGGTAACCGCTGGAGTCAAATGGGTGGCCCTGGTGGAAGTAGCAGTGGTGGAAATCTTGGCTGGGGAACACCTGAAGGAGGAAGTTATGGGTAAGTAGAGAAACAGGAATTATATCTTTCTTGTATACTGCTTCAACATTGTATTATTTTTGAAATTTTACAAATTCAACTTAAGGTGAAACCCTTAGATGGAACACAAAGCTGCAGAATCCCATGTTATCCTATGTGAAAATCGATTTCTCTCATACCATCCACAATTATCAATGCTTTGTTCTGGTTTTCTCTCCACCATCTAGCAGCTGACACGATGTATAGTTTACTATATCTGTAATTTCAATATTTTTTTCTGTTAATACTTTAAATATGGAGTTGAAATTTGTAAAACTGGTTTTGCTAAAAGAAATAGAATATTTTTAAAGATTGGTGGGGAAAATATCAAAACATCAAGAACAGCAAACTATACATCGTGTCATTAGCTAGATGATGGAGAAAGAAACGAGACACAATATTAGTATCTAAGTGAAATCAATTTTCTCATAGGATAACATGGAACTCTGCAGCTTTGTGATCCTGTGAAAGGAAGGAATCCCCCCCTCCCCCAATGTTAAAATAAAACTATACTCGTAACATGCATGCATATGTTAGGAAACACCTGTGCCATAATTAAATGCCAAAAATAAAAAAGTAAATGGAAAATTTTTAATAAATAGTGCTTTAAAATGAACTCTGTAATTTTTAAAACAAAGAACATTAAATAAGCAATGGAATAAAATACCATTTATAATAATAATAATAATAATAAGTGATGCAACAGATATCAATTTGGCTGGATACTAGATACCAAATATCTGGCCAAACTTTCAGCCAGATATCCGGTTATCCAGCACCAGTATGTTTTCTTTTTTGTTTTTATTTTTACTTAGTTTTCTTAGAGCATTGAGAGCTCATACTTTTTTCTTTAAATTTTGGTAATGAATAATTAGTTTCAAATCATTTTAAGTCAAAAAATCAGAAATCCTTTTGGGATTGTTTTCAGAAATTTGGTACCAGTTTTGCATACAAATAATTTCATGGGCGTTCTCCCTCAAGAGTTAAAGATCTGAAAAGATCAGTTCTTGAAAAAAAGAAATTTCCCTACAGAAAGTACACTATTCTCATGAGTACGGTCAATTTAAGGGGCAAACAAAAAGTAACCGAATTCTTACAAAGATTGAAAAACGGTGCTTTTGTACAATAATTTCTTCCAGTAATAACTTACTATCTTAAAGAGATAGAAGTACATAATTTTTTTCTCATTTTCTATACATGATAAAAATACATTCTAAAAAGTATTAAAAACCAAATATTTTTACAGAACTTGATTAGAACTTCCGGAGTACCAAATTTGGTGTTTCTAGTTATAGACGTTTGTCCGTAACGCCATCGACAGAGAGAGACACACATCACAGACATCTTTTATAATAAGTAGAGAAATATTTTCTGAAAAATTCAAATATAATTTATTCTTATAAACTGCTTCAATAATTTTTCTTCAATTTAAAAAATTCAACTTAAAAATTTTCAAAACTTCATAAAATTTAAAATTTTTCTGTAGGGGGCAAATTTCACACTTTGTAAGTTTCAGTTCTGATTTTGCTTTCTAACTAAAGCATTTTTGTTTACCTCATGAAGCAATATATATATATTAATAAATTGTAATATCGCAAAGCAATATCCCATCGGGGCTTTGATCCTGTGCGGATTGCAAGTTCTTTTATATTGTAAAATTGGATCACATTAAAAAAAAATATATTCTTAAATATAAGATCTGATATATAAGAAAATGACTGTTCTCTCAAAAAAAATTAATAATAATAACATTAATAATAATTTTGATTTACTTCAAATTTCAGTAGTTTCTTCTATTTTCGCTATCGTTTTTAAATGTTAAACATTCTCGAATAAGATTCTGATTTTACCAGAACTTTTTTTTTTACACAAGAAAGTCTAATGATCAAATCTCACCATTTTGTGTAACTGTATGGAAGTTTTTCACACTTTCAAATTAATCATGTAAGCCTTAATTAAAAACAATTATAGCAGTACAAAAATATTAATAAAGTAACACAACGTGTGACATACAGAGTTGAGAGTTATGTTCGAAATATACAAAATAAAAGTACATAATTTTAACTTAATCATGGAAGATTTAATTAATAACGATAGATTTGGTTTATGTAGCAGAATAAAAATAGTAATAAAGTAACACAACAAGCGAAATGTAGTATTGCGAGTTCTGTTCAAAGATATACGAAACAAAAGTCCTTACGTGTAAATTTTTTTATTTTCCTTCTAGATGCATCAGTTGCTCCAAACCTATTGGAACAATTATAGGAGCAACAAGACTTCACCATTGTTATTGCATTGTTTATATAAATGTTACAAATTTAAACTTCTGCCACTTTTTTCTATTCACACGTGGGTTTATTTATGGTACACAAAGGCTCAAAATCTCGGAAGGGAAAAACCGGTTCAGACAGCAATCCAGCTTAACATATATATCAATGGTTTCATTAGAGAAGGTTTTTGATTATAAACTTTAAAATAGTCTTTTACAGATTAAGAAGTAAGAAGTCGGTGGGAACCCTGTCGATGCACAGGTATTGTCCTGACTTAAGAGATTTTTTAAAAAACTAATTATCGCATGCACAAGGGTAGTCATGAGTCACTTTCCCCCCTAACTAATTTCAGCATTGGTCACTTTGCCACCATTTAGAACATTTGGTCACTTTTTTGCACTTGTCTTGCAATTTAAAAATATTTTTTAAATGCGATATTTATTAGCATTGGTGTGTTATTTTGTTCACTGCCAAATTTTTGTCTACCCGATTTTGTAGACATGAACTGTCATGGTGAAGATCTTTTCAAATGTGTTTGCCAGATATGTGGAGGAGGGGTAAATGTTGAAAGTCCCACAATTTTTGTTAATTGATCGCAAAGACGAGCAATATGCATGATGCATCTTATAAACTCGTATCAGGTTTTTATTAAACCCAATTTTTTGTTTTTCTTATTTGTAATAAAATGATTGCTTATTCATTAAAAAAAATCATAGAAAGTTCATTGAATCAAACTAACTATACTAACTGCATTGGTAGAATTTTTAAATTCATGTAACAGTTTTAATGAAAGAATGTTTTCTTTTAACATATTTTAATAGCAATCGAATGATGGGATCCGTCAATGGAAGTAATTCAGGAAATTATATGCCTCCACCTGCTGGTGATAAACCAATGGGTCCAGGAATGGGTGGTCCTCGTGCACCAATGATGAATCCATCTCTTGGGGGTGGCTATCAAGGAGGACCTGGTGGAGGTCCAGGCATGAATGGTCCAGTTCCAGCCAACAGATTTATGGGTGGTGGACCAGTTAGACCACCAATGAAACTTGGCTATGTGCAGCCAGTACCTGTAAGTATAATTTTCCTTTTTAATAGTTTGCTTGTTGCTTGCCACTTAAAAATTACAGAAGTGCAAACTCAATGGAAAATTATATTTGGGGATAAATGAATAAAACAATAAAAATAAGCTAAAATGTAGAAATTGATCAGTATTTTCCTGCTAAAATGGTTTTAAAAATGTATTATACAGGGTTGGGCCCCCACCCACTCTTATGGTTTTCATTTTCAAATAATCGGTGTCGGATTTAATAGATCAAATCAGTGTTTACAATTAACAAGGCTGTCTTATAAAAGAAATAAATATTTAAAAAAAACTTCAGATTTGAATAGGCTAGCATCAAGCTTTAAAGTATATTCTGCCATATTGCATGCCAGTCTCTCTTTCATTTCCACAAGGACAGACTACATTTGCGGCCTCTCTCTCCAGTTGTCAGTTGAAGCTCATTATGTAATATGAGCAGAGTTCATTCTAGGATAAAAGAAAGGGCAGGATGCTCAGAGTTCTAAAAAAGGCACTTTATTAAAATATTGATTATGTACTCATAGGCTAGGGTTAACTCTAGGGGGGGGGAGAAGCTCCCCCCCCTTTGAGTTCCACGAGACGGTTACAGGTAAATAACATGTATAATGTAACAATCTCAATATGACTAGGATTTATCCCCCAAAGCTTTAACATGTAGGCTTGAATGAGTGTTCTAACTTACAATGCATAGTTAGCTTTTTTTTTTTTTTTTTTCCCAGCATACCTTAGTTTTTTTCCCCCTCTTGAGAAAATTTCCTGTAAAACTAAGCAAATTAGGAAAATTTATTTGTAGAAATTATTTTGCCCTAAAAATGTTATGGTTAATTAAATCTACAAAACTAGAAGTTTTTGACTATAAAAAAAGAGATTAAAAATTATCAAAATTAATAAATCAGGGTGTCTACCATCATGCAAAGGTCACGCACTGAAAAGTCAAGAAATGGGGAAAAAGGTCACAAAGGTCAAGAAATGAAGCACTAGGTCACGATTTGCGACTCAACTACGTTTTTTCAATTTCATTCAAATTCTTAGTTTCTAATTTTTTCTGCTAAGTTCAGTCAGAGAAATTTATTTTATGTATCTTTTCTTAACTTCCTTAATTTGTATTTTGATTCACGAGTAATTTCCTGGGAGAAAGGAAGTCGATTTGTTTATCCTCTTATCAATGGTGTGTATGTGGAGAGGGGCATCTGCTGAGTGAACATTCTTCTCCCTCCCGACCTGAGGCTAGGATTAAAACCGTTCGCTGTAGCTTCCTTTTTTTTTTTTTTTTTTTTTTTTTTTTTAAGAAATATATATTAAGTGTGTTATGTAAATTTTATTATTTTATACTATTTAAACTATGCAAACAGACAAACTTAAGTTTTTCACGTGTTTATTTCATAAGAAAACTTTAAAATACTGTTCGTTTGCTATTTATAAAATTCATTTAAAATGTCATTTACATGTTATTTAGCAGAAATCATCAAAAATGATGTCTGCCAAATAGTTGTATAGTGAACTTGACAATAGTTCAATATGTCAATTACAATTATCACTGTTCCCCATGTTTCATAGCTAATAACTTCAACTTCCCCAAAGTTTTATGATATATTATAGACTTCCATAAGTTCTGTGTTACCATAGATGTAAAAGATTTGCAATGTACAAGCTACATTGCAAATCTTTTTATGGCGATCAATGGTAAATCTTCTTTTTTAAAATAGCAATTGGTCCAAGATAACTGAAAGGAAACGGCTGATCAGTGAAAAAGTTGAAACAAAAATCGCTTTAAAAATGGGCAGGGAAAAGAAAAACTCGGAAGAATTTTTTAATTCATTGTTAAAATCAAAATCAGTTGTATATTTTTCTGTAAAATTTCCCCAGGTGGCTAAAATTTCTTCCAATCGTAGATCACCGTATAGAACATATTCTGCATCCCTGGCACGGTGTATTTTTGATATTAGTTTCATATTTGTTATGGTCAAGAAAAGGTCAAGAAATCAAGCTTACTTTTTGTGGTAGACACCCTGTAAATTAAATTTTTTTAAATTCTTTTGTTTGCAATAATTATTGAATGAGTACCAGACAAAGATTTTCATAGTTACTGAACAGAAATTTTTATTGGACTTCATTTAGAAGTAGTGCAACTAGGATGTCAGCCGGCAACTAGAAAGGCGACTTTTGCTACTAATTTAAAGATAAGGTGACTTGAGCAAGTTGTTTGAATGTAAAATGTCATTTTCGTACTATTTTGGAGTTTTTAGCTACTTGTACCTTACACCAGGTGACTAATTTGAAAATCAGATTTCGCAGGGTATCCAGAAGTTGGAAAATGTACTTGAATTTTTTTATGTCAGGAAAGTCGTGAATTATGCTTGAAAATATAGAATTTTTGGTCAGCATCAGAAAAATCTCTCTTCCATCAAAAAAGAACATGGCCAAATTGGCAACAGCTCTCCTGTAGAAAAATTTTAGATGGAGAAAGAGGTGGAAACTGTAGATACAAACATGTTTGCATCTGTTTTGCAGCCACCCCACAGAATTGAAATCAGCAATTGTGAGAATGCAAGTCTTTCATCGCCTGCACGCACCCCTGAGATGATTATTTTCACTGTACTACACGCTCAGCAAAAGTCCAGTTGACTGCGGGTATTATTCCGGAGCCGATGGGATTATTTTGAATTAATCAATTGGAAAATTCAGAATTTGGGCAAAGGGACTGGGGCAGATTCTTTGTGATCCCTGAAGTGTTTTGAGTTGTGTTTGTATAATTACAAACTACTACACAATTGTCCAAGCGACGGACAATTTAACACCCAGCTTGCTTGTTAAATTGTCCCTCCATTTATAGGGGGTAACTTTGACCGCAAACATACTGCATCTGGCCTATCTGCCCAATATGCCGGATAATTGGCAGTAGCTGGATATTACGAATCTATGGCAGTGCATCCGGCCTAAAATTATATACAGAGAAATAACATAAATAAACATATTAAACGAATGAATTCTAAAAGCTACAATAATAAAAAATGTGAAAAACTAAGTTTTGCAAAAATATTTTGTTTTTAGTACTTTTTAGAATGCAATTTTATGTATAAAAATGAGAAGGAAAAAATAAGTACTTCCATCCCTTTTTTTAATATTGGAGTAAATTATTACTGGAAGAAATTATTGTACAAAAACACTGTTTTTCAAAGGGGGGCAAAGATTACTTAAAAGTATGGTTACCATGTTGAAAAGAACAAAAAAAAAAAAAAAAAAGCAAGGGAAAACACTGCATACAAAAATTCCTTGCCCTGTGCTGCCGGCACCCATGAATGCAAATAGTTCAAAAGTATTTACTGTTTAAAAATTTGTTTTTCTTTTAAAAAAGTATTGTATTTTAAAACTGGCTGTTTTAATAAATGTTTAAGCTATAAATTTTTCTTGTATATGTAATTTTCTTGGTTACTGATATATTACGCATGTGTACATGAAGTTTTTTCATCGATAAAAAGGGTTTTTTAAAGTCTTCCGAATTTTCCAAAAATCTCTCCCTAATTTTCATTCTTCAAGGTTGGTTTCTATGCATTATTTGTATGACTTTACTTGCAGTAAAATTGGGGGTGCTAAATTCATGGAAAGAATCCCAAAAGGATCTATGATATTTGAATTAAATGATTTGAAACTATTGAGAAAATTTTAAGAAAAAAGTAATAGCTCAATGATCTAAAAAAGCTGGTGAAAATAAAAGAAAACATACTGCTGCTGGATATCCGGCTGAAAGTTTGCCAGATATTCGGTATCCAGTCAAATTTATATCCATTGCATTACTAGTTTTAATCTGTAGGAGATGTCTTGTAGTGTTTTCTCACCAAAAAAACTGAGATTGTGACTTTAGATGTCAACTTAAATATCTATGGTAAAGTTTGAAACACACATAATCTTTTTCTGCCCGAAAGGACAACTATTTTTCTTAGCTAGGAGTAAGGATTTTTTGAAAAATACGGTGATCATTTTTTATGCGAGAGTCCTTGAAAAATTTAGAGATGACCCTTGAAATGTGCTGGAATTTTTACTTACAATTTCGGTGGACACCCTGTTCAGTTTTTGTCAACTCGAACACCATTTCTGTTTTTTAATCAGGCTATAAAAATAAATGCACTATATGCTTTGTTATGTAACACAAAGTTTTTTAAGTTATCATTTTATTAATTTCGTCTTAAATGAAGCTAAATGACGCATGTTTATTTCTTAACCACAAAATCATGAAAAAATGCTACTATTTTGGCAACTAAAATTTTAAAAATGTCTACTAAACTGGCAACTTTATATCCACTGGGCTACTAATACTATTTTTGCCTCCTGACATTGGTGGACACTTTGTGCAACAAACAATTTAACCTCATCATTTGAGAATTATAGATATTAAAAAATTGAACACAAAAGATTGCTGGACTAAATGACAGAGGGTCATGAGAATTTTGTATTGCATCCAGCTGTAGGATCTACAACACAAGTTCAAATCAAATTACTGAAATGTATTTGTTCTTCCTCTTTAACTTCTGATTTAATGTTTGCTCATTCATGAAAGTTAATATAAGTTTTTAAAAAGTAATGATTTTATTCTTGAAATAAATAAATAAAACTAATTATCATACAAATGAAAGTTTTAGCCGGTATATGTATAAATAAAAATTTTTAAAGCTCACAGAATTCTCCATAGGTAAAAAATGTTTTAAATTTACTTTTTTTAAAAAGCTGTTGTATGTGAAATTCATAAGTCTTATTGTTCAAATGTGGTTTGTACATTTTCCCAGACTTTTAATGCTGAAATGATGTTCGCGCATTTTTTTAGACTTTTTGTGTTTTTGTCAAATTCATCCCTGAGCATATGCAATCATGATATTAGCTGGTTTAAAAAGAATTCTGAAAATGATACAGCAACTAGTAAAGCTATTGCATCTATTGATTTGGCTTAAAAAAAAAAAAAAAAAAAAAAAAAGAGAAAAAAAAGGTGGCTACAGAACTTGGAAATCATGGAATTATCAGGGGATTTTGCATTTCTGGAGAATTCGGGGGGGGGGGGGGGAATTCTGCAAAAATGACTCCTAAATTAGGGAAATTCAAAGTTTACTTCAGCATTTGTTGGCAACAGCATACATTATAAAATCATTTTTGCTACTGCTAAGCAATAATGATATATTTTTATAATATTTGTTCGATTTAATTGAATTATCAATATCAAAATACTCAAGTCAGTGATTTATTTAAACAATGCATACTAAATGCCAAAGTTAACTAATTTATTTCAATTTGTTTTTTGCTTTGATATTCTATGCAGCAGACTCTCCATTAACCTGGATGGTCAGGAAAAATCTCGTCCTGGATAAACAAATATACCAAGTAATTGATGAAAATTTTTGAAAAAATGATATACAATAAATTTTCATATAATAATTAATGTGAAATAAAGAGAATGAAGTTAAATGTTATTTATATTTACAATTGGTACAATGCAAGAGCAATTGTAGTTTATTTCACCGTTTTGTATGGAAAGAAATGATAGAAGTCTTTTTTTTCTTTCTCATTTACTCTTTAAAGAATTCTAATTCATCATCGTGAGTCCATTTTTTGATAATTTATAGAAGATTTTCTTCATCCCTTTTTGAAGATTCTTAAAGATTTTTTTTTCTGCAAATTTCATCTTCAGATAAAATTTGATGAAAAATTGATCCCCGTGATTTTTTAACTGGAGCGTTTTTTCCTAATGCAGGTGTGGGAATTCTGCGCCATACCGCGCCCAAACTTAAAACCTGCACTATGCTGCTACAAAAGCGCTTTACCGTACGATTCTGCGCCAAAAGGGGAAAAAAAGAAAAGGCTCGAACTCGCCATACGTTATGTTTCCGCGCTCGCACACTGCCTACTGTAATATATGGAAGAAATGCCGTATGCACGCATAAACGGTAAAAATATCTCCTTATTTCCCCCTTCTCATATGTTTTAAAGTATTTACAGATATTTTAGGAAGTTTTCAATTTCCATTTTCAAGTAATCAGTGTCCGATTTCATATAAAATATATCAATTTTTATATTCACAAAGGTGAATTTATAGAACTAAATAAATAACTTGTAAAAAACTTCTTGCATTCACAAGAAGTTCCGATAGTACAGCACATACTGTGGAAAGAGCGTGCCAATGAGAAGGCTCCAGTCAAAAGTAAACTTTTTTTGCTTCAGCAAATTGTCTGTTTTAAGCTTTGAATGTTGTTTAATAACTGTTGATGCTTCTATTCATTTATAACTTTTGATATTTATAACATTGAGATTTATTTTAAAAGAACTCGGCGTTTCCTGAGCTTGCCAATTACGGGTAGTTCACTTTTTGCTGTAATAGCATAAAGCAGTGTTTATTGGATACAGGGCGCAAAGCCGCATGGCGAAAAAACACAAATAGCTTACAGATGAGCTTTTTTAAGGTGTGTGTGATGTTGTAAGGTTAAACTTGCACCGGTCGCAACAGACTACTTTTGGTTGAGATTCGGTATTTTAAGAACAATCGGGCCCAGACTGGCATCTATTGGGGGGGGGGGCCTCGGCTATTGAAAAAGGGCTCCTTACTGGTGAATTTGGAGGGCCTTACTTGAGTGATTAGTTTCATTCATTGCTACTTTCTGTTTAAGCCATTTGATCTTTATATGGAAGTGTAATAAGCAGATATTTTTCATTTTTGTAACTATACATGTATGTGCTCTTTGAATATATTGGTTGCTATTCATGCAAGCAAAAATTAACTGTTTTTGTGATACGTAATAGAATCAGGGAAGTTATTGCAAAATCAGGGAATTCTCGGGGATTTTTTTTTTCTCGGATCTTGTATCCACCTTGAAAAAGATGTTCTAAACAGGATATATTGCAACCACCAAAGACAGGTGAAAAAGTTAAGTGCATAAAAACTCCCGAGTCTTAAAAGTTCCAGTCATATCTTCTGTTACAAGCGGATCCAACATTTTTTAAGTTCCTGTCATCGTATGAGTGAAGCATTTTGCTTATTCTTAGGTTTTACAATACCAACATTTGAGACCGTCAGGGATAGATCTATACACTTGGGGCCCCATGGCACAGATACTTTTGGGGCTCCCAGCAAAAATTTTTTTCACTGAATATTACTTAATTAAATTTAGAACCAATTATCATTCCTAAGCTAACCATATGCACACAAATTGGTAAAATGTCACTACAAATATAAATTCTATGAACTTTTCAATTTTGAAATGCTTTTAGGGGTATTTCTAAAGCTTAATCCTGTATACTTCAGTTAAAATTGATTTCAAGAAGTTGTACAAAATATGTAAATATAAAGACAAGGGAGGGGACACTGTGCAATTTCCCAAAGTAAAATGCATTGGTCAGGAATTTTCTTCCCAGGACCTCCCAAAAGTCAGGAAATACTTTCAGAAATTTGGTAGACACCCTACTTGAGATAATTTTAGTAGTTATGATTACATAAAAGGAAGTTTTGGGGGCCCCTAAAAATCAAGAGCCCAGGGCACGCACCCCAATTGCACCATCGTAAATCAGTCCCTAGAGATCTTGAATGCCATTCTCCAATCTGCAACACTCAAAATCCACATATTAAATTCAATACTCTCTAGATGTTCAAAGAAATTCTTATAAAACCTAATTAAAAAAAAAAACTGTTCATTAATTTATTTCAAATATGCTGATGCATGCTACCAAAAAAAACTGGTGATGATATCAGGGATATTGGAAAAAATCCTGGTTTAAAAAAAATCTTTTTATAATTACATGTTACATATTTATAAATAAAATTATTTGTAAAATGTTCAAATAAAAATTAATTTCTTCTGAAAATAATTAAAACAAAGTAAATAAACAATTGTTGCTGTTGCTATACTTATGTGGACATTGAAATCATTCAATTTTAATATTTTATTTAGATACCATTTTTATATATTTAGTATCTACTTATATAATACTACAATGCAGGGGTTCCCAAAGTGAGTACTGCAGAGAGATATCAGGGGTGCCGCAAAGGCCCCAAAGTGGCCATGATCTCCAATGTGTTCCACAATTATGAAATATATATTATACTATGTACATATAAAGATGAGGGTGCCATGAGAAAATTTTAATCCTCTTAAGGGTGCCTCGACTTGGAAAAGTTTGGGAACCCCTGCTGTAATGTATGCGGTACCAAAATTGGCGATATTTTTATTCTGGGAGTGGCAACAACTAGATATAAACATTAGCATGCACAAAAATCCAAATTAACAAAATGATGTCAAGTGAAGCAAGCTTATTCGTTACTGGTTATGCTATCACGCAGTAGCTAGATTACAAAATAACAATGCATACGCAAAAAAAGCAAAATCATTCAGATCTTTTTACTTTGTGTTTATAGCATATTTAAAAAAACTGCTTTGCAGTGGGCTGAAGCATATTTTAGCAATTTCCTGTTTCCATATATGAAAAAGCAAAGTTTCTTTTTGGTTTGATTATGGCAATGCTACTCTAGGGAGATCTGCCAAGGATCGGAGGTGCCTTGGTAGGACTTTCTGAGGGGTTCTATTTTGTATCCGTATTCACGTTAGATCTGGAGTAAACCTACCAAAACTCCAGACCATTAGATCGACAGCTGCACGATGGTACCCAAACCCGTGACCTTCACACTTTGGCCATCTACCATTTTCAGTGACATTACCACTATGCCATGGTGAGGCCTACAAAGTCTTTCGGATCTTTTCACATGTCCCATGGCCACCATCAGCTTTTGGCATGATACCCCCAAAATTTGTAGTAATCATAATCTAAATAAATTTCATGACAAGTACTATTAAAACAAAGAAATATGATTTTTGTTGAAAGGACTGATAATTTGGAGAAAACTGACTGAGTGTATAGAATAGTAAGGTATGGGGTGGCGAAGCAGCCACCTTGGCAGCTAGTATAATATAATAAGATAGTAATTTTTTATTACATTTTACATGGAATATTGCTCTTGGATTCATCAGTAATAATGGTGATAAGTTGTTAAAAATATTTTTAAGATTTAGAAATAAGTTGTTAAAACACAAAACCTCTATTTTACAAACAAGTTAAAAATGCTGCCTATAATTTAAGTTTAATTAATAATTGTAAAACAATAAGGTATCTATAGATTGATATAAAAACTTATTGTTGTTTCTTGTTAATACCATGCCAACCCTGAATGATGTATTAATAGGAAGTACTACAACAAAGAAAGTTTGTGTTTTAAGGAGGAGAAAAAATATTACTCCCTCTAAGTATTCAAGGGTCTGTCCAGGGCGAAATCTGGTCTGAAAACTGACCCTTCACAAAATTTAGTTTGACTAAAATGGCCCTTTCACGAAATAACTATTGCACTTTTCAATTGAGTTTAGGAATTATCATTTAGCGATCGCCGATCGTCACCCAATAATATCTTGGCCTAATTGTAAACAACGTTGATGATGACAGGAGGCAGGCTGATTGGAGACCCTAAGCCAGGGGGGGGTAAATTACACTGCCTACGATTGCAGTTTGAAGCAGATGCATGCACTTGTTTGTTCTTCCTCCTAAGTTCCCTCCACCTGCTATGTAGGAGCTCTCTTTCTGGGAATAAAAAATCAGACTAGTAGCGAGTGCTCATTTATTAATTCTTTTCATGCGAGTTGTTTATGCCAAAAAATTAAACACTAGACTTATTCCACTATAAAATTAATAAGGCTCATTGCTAGAAGAAAAGGTGATGACTGCTGTCATTCTCGGAAAATTACAACGTTCTTCATGAAGAAATGAAGCCAGTGGCGTATGTAAAAAGGGCAGCCAGACTGGGGAGGGGATTAAAAGAAAGCACTGTTTTCCAAACTGGCACATTTATGCACCATGTAGTAAATGTTCAGAAATTGTTTGATGCAACCTCAAAATGTGATTAACCTAGTCCTAAATCTTATTTCTATAGACAGACATAAATTCAGACCAATGCATGTTTCGAAATTGCACAAACTTTTAAACTCTCAATAAGTCGTTTTGCATTTTGAAATGAATCTGTAATTCTCTAATGTTTAGTAAATATCTGTAATAACTATAAATAATCTGAAGTAGAAAGGCCATGTAATGATTACACTAAAAGCAATTAAGAACAACTTGCAAGAGTGCATAACATCCAATTCAAAACAACCGGATCTGCTGTCATTTATGTGGCGAAGTCTAGGCTTATTTACTAATTCACAACTGCATACTTATCAAACATAACATCCTTATGGGTGAAATCATTTTGAACTCCCTTTCTTCTTCACCCCCCCTCCCCCCCCAAACCACCACCAACTGAAAGTGTAATGTGCCAGATGGCCCTTTAACATTGCTGAAAAAACAAACATTCCAGGGGTGTCTTTCAGATCACTCAAATGAAAGAAAACAGAAAAAATAATTTTTTATAAAAGGACATTTTATCTGGTTGTATTTAAAAAAGAAGTCTGATTGGAATTTTGTGAAGGAATAGTTACACCTCCTGTTTTGTAAAGGGTCGTTTAAACATGGATTTTGACTTCATTATATTGTCTCCTGTATAAGTAAAACTGTAAGGTAAGGAAGGAGAAAAACTTTTGGCAAATAAGAATGGAAAAACAGACCGACATACTAAAGCATAGGGGGGAGAAAAAGGACTGCCAGACGTTAAAGGGTTGCCGGGTGCTGCGCCCTGTTTAATAAATATAGGTCAATCATTACTCAAGGCTGGAAAAGGGGGGGGGGATAGAAATAGTGTAATACTGCATTTTTTCATTTTTGGGAGTGAACAACAAAGCATAGGAGTGATTTTATTGGGATTTAATGTCTTTTTGAAAGAGTGGTCATAGGGGTACACTACAGAAAAATGCTATCGGCATAGACAGGGCCATAGCGAGCAAAAAATGATAGAAGACTGAAAATTTATAACTTACATTTATAAAACTTAATTAATGTATGGGCACATCTTACAGACCGGGAATTTTCTGTTTGGAGACCCTATAAAAATGTACATTTGTATTTATTTAGATTTAATCTTCCAAAAATTATAATCATTACTGTAAAATTCTGTACCCTTTTTTTCACATGATTTTGTGATTTACTGTAAAATATTTGTGAAAAATATTTAAAGGAATAAAACAACAGGTCAGCGTTTTGGGATATTCTGTGTACACTGACAAGTAATTTTTTTTTTTTTAATGGTAAAAGTTGAAATTAATTTTTAAATGTAAAATGTTAGCTAATTTCTCCTATCTGTAATTATCTGCAACTTATTTTTGATTTCCCTTCAATTGTTGAAATTTAGCTAGATTTAAAAATTGCATTTTGCACATCGTTAGTATTAGAGTAATTCTAGTCGAAACTGACAGACATTGTAATATTTAAAAATTACTAAAGTAGAATTTGGGGTGTAAATACGTGTTTAGTACCTGCAATTTAAAATCAAAACTACCATGGCCTACGTTTATTATAAAATCTATTTTTTAATCATTTAAAAGTAAGATTTAAAGCTTTATATTTTTAATTTTAATAGTTTTTTTTTTTTTTTAATATTGTTCCAGGGTATGGCTATCCCGGATGTTCGGTGAACAGGAATTATTCAGTTTTGGCCAACTTTTTTTAAGGGAACTAACTAAACCCATTTTATTTTTAATTAAAAAAAAATAAATTCTATTTTGTGATTGCTTTCTTGCTCAAAAATGAAATAGAAAATTGGAAGAAGTTCCCAAAATAAGGAAAGATTCACAGAAATAGAAAAAGAGTGTGTGCGTGTAATCTTTACGCGCAATTGAAGTAAAACTTCTTTGACGTTTACGATACATATCACTGAAATGATTAAAACTTTAACTTAAAATAAATATCATATTATAATTTAATTATATTTATTATTCATGTACTTTACAAAGATTATATAAATGTTATATTCATATTATTCATTGGAAATAGGTACTTGAATGTCATAATTTTTTATGTATGAAATTATAGGTTTGTGGTAACTATAATGTGAAACATAAATTTTACTCTCTAAATTTGCTAATTTTCTTGAAAATACAACATCTATCGTTGTACCGAAACGTGTTGTTGATTGAAGTCTAGAAGTATTCATAGTTGATCAAATTTTTCTTTTAAAAAATCAACTTCACAACATGCGCACTGTCTGTAATCTAACCCAGCATCCATACATAAAAAACGGTTTTAGAACAGGGGATAGAGCACATAAAAAGACCCTGGCTGAAATCGAGCCCAAACAGTAGTAGGAACTTCAGTTTAAAATCAATATTACAGAATAATACTTCAAAACACACCAGAAGACTAAAACCACAGTCTAAGAGCACGGGAATTTAACTGCGCGAAGAAATGGAACCTGCCTTCAATCGAATCCTTATTGTGTTCTTAAGCTCAAGTTTCCATCTACTATTTGGATTCAGTTACAGCCAGATTCATTTTTCTGTGTGGTGTTCGTCCCGCAGTGGTCTGGGCGCTAAACTCCATTCCCATAAGAACATGGCAATTGAAGCAGCATCCGGCTTGGCTAGTGCTTGGGAGGGACTTCCCCCCTCTCTGCCAGTCCGCTGTGGAACAGTGTAAGCTAATGGGAGCTGGTGCACTTAAAATCTGTCGTCGCTCCAAAGTCCTCCAAGTTGTTAAATGATACCTCTGGTGGTGCCGATTTCAGGGGGTTGGTCCCTCCTCTGGAATTGGTTCAAAATTACGGGACCCCAAGCTAAGACGGACTTCCTCCCACTGGGGCTCATTGAAATGGAAGCCGCTCCTTCGGCCCATCGCCTGCCTATATATAGGGGATCTGTCACCGCAACGTGGTTGCCAGAGGGCATTAGCAACAACAAAATCCCCATGTTCTTAAACCTTTGTTCCGTCTGGAAGTTGGGTTAGAATCCAGGAAGTGTCCATGTATTATCCTTTAACTGCGTTCTTAAATCATTTGCAGCCGGGGTTTGTTTCTTTGTGGTGTTACATACCCGTGTTCTTAAACCGTTGTTCCGTCTGGATATCGGATTAGCATCCAGGAAGTGTCCGTGTTGAACTTATGGAATGCAATCCCGATCCCTTGGGATTGACGCTGAGAAATAAATTATTTTTATTTACAATTTCACTCTGCTTTCCCAATCAATAGACCGAAAAATTTTGCATACTTATTCCTAACAATAAACAAATCAATAATTACACATTTTAATTTATTTAGTTATTTGTTATTAGTTAATTTAAAAAAATAATAAAAATAATTAAATAATCTTCCAATGGGAGTCTGGATCGAACATCTAAATCTAAACATTGTAATATAGACTTTTCGTAAAGTTCCCAGTGTCCAAATTAACTGAAATATTTCATGCTATTATTTATCTCTTAATGAGTCACGAATTAATTATAAAAAGTTTTCATTTTAGTTTTTAATATTTTTAATTCGCAATTTTAATTATTTTACTAAAATTAAATCTAGAGTAGGAAATGATTCATTAGATTTGTTCGATTTTGTGCGTTCTATTTTTCAGCAACTAAGAAAATAACGTAAGTATGTTAACATATCTATAAATTGCATATTCCTCATTTTTAGCAAATAACATCAGACATAACTTAGATTATTCTGAATATCATGATTATAATTTTCATATTTCTAAGTTATTGTATTATCTCATTATTATTATTATTAAAGTTCATAGTGCTTAAAATCTTACTTTTTTCTGCTTTTCTCTGTTGAAAGGAAGTCCTAACTAAATGAAATGTCAATCCCACGTAATTGCGGGATCAATGAATATCAATCCCGCAGGATGAAAAACAGTGTGGGATTGCATTCCCTAGTTGAACTATTATTCTTTCACTGCTTTCTTAAAACGTTTTCCTATAGGGTTTGAATTGAGAGAATGTGGTGGTATTTTTCTTTAACTGTGTTCCTAAACTGGTGTTTTTTTCTGTCGGTTAGTATCGAATGCACGTAGGGTCTGTTATTGCGTTTTTCTATGGCAGTGTTCCCAAACTTTTGTTTCTCTGCTGGTTTTGTTAGAAGTGTTATTCTGTTTCCGTGCTCTTACAATGAAGTTTCCGTCTGCTAGTTTGGCTCGATTGCAGGTTCCATTTCTTCATGTTGTTACGAAAATCGCCAAGTGGGTGTATTTTAAAGCAGTCCAATGAGCACAGTAAACAAAAAACAAAAAAAAAGTTTATTCCATGGTAGCTAAAAATAACACAAGAAACATTAACATGCACTAACTAAAAATCATAAATAAGCACAATAACGCTATTCATATCACAGAATTAACCGTGCGCTTCAAAGTATCACTCAACCGAACTCCCTGGAGAGAAATCCTAGCGCTTTTATTGAGATGATGGCGTCACCGGAATTGCCGAGAAATTTCTGGAACAATCTTATCAAATTGAAATATGGTCTTGAGACATGAATTTTCTAGAAGCCACCATTTGTCGCCAAGGCTACAGGGTTACTTCCACAGGTTTACCATTACCCGAGGACTTCGCTATTATGCCTGTAAAACTAGTTTCACAGCGGCGCATGCAATAGGAGAGCAAATTAAGTTATTTCGCAACAATGTTTTCCTATCACTGTTCTTAAACCGGAGTTTTCGCCTGCGTCACTTCCTTTACTTCCGTCAGAAAAAAAAAAAAAAAATCTGAGTTACTCTCTAGTTGCGCCTAAAGAAGTTTTACTTCAAAAATTCACAAAATTAGGTATAAATTCACAAAAGTAGGTAAAATTTCACAAAAATAGGACCTTGGGAAAGAAACCTGGATTGGCCCCTGGTATTAGAAAGTACCATGTTGCTTGTTGCAGTTATACTATACACAAATTTCAGATACATAGTAATTTGTACGGCTTGCAGTGGTTGCCTATATCCAGAGTTTTTCTTAAAATTCGTTTTCAGATGTTGATTATTATGCAAATTTTCTGCAGTGCTTTCTCTTGAAGAGATGAAGCTGGATATCAATTTTATTCTGAATTATGTTCTTCTGCTGCCTGAAGAAGTTATAAGAGGAAAGAATAGTAAGAATTGGATATTTCTTGGTAAAATAGAATGTGCAAATATCTTAATGAGTACTTTCTAAAATTATGCACTGCGTTATAACAATACTACACAAAATACTAAATGTGAAAGAATGTTTAGCAGTGTGAAAAAACAAAAACTCAATTTCATAGCGCAATTAAGTGATGAAAAGTTGGAGGATATTTTTATAATCTAATGTATTTGCAGAAAGGGTATTGCTATGAGCAGAATTTTGATAAAAATTGGCTAAGGCTAAATCTGCTACTTGCAAGCACTTTGTGATAACTTAAATATAATATGAAATTAAATGGGAAGTTTTGCAATTTTAAAACTTATTTTCTTTTCATTTTCACTCTACTTTATTTCAGCTGTACTGAAAACACTGAGTAGAATAATTTTTCTACATTGCAATTCAGGATAATTCTTGAAGCCATATACAATCGCAAATCAATAGTTTTATATTATAGAAAAAGCTTTTAAATCATCTTTCTTGCTACAAATTTACATAGGCAGTTATGATAATTAGATATGAAAATTGGACAAAGATAGTCAAAGGGAAAACTAAGGATTTTTTTTTTTTTCTCAATTTCTATAGCCACCCTTTTAAGTTTGCCCAATTTTCCTCTTTCTTTTTTTTTTTTTTCTTTTTTTTTCCCCCCATTTTTCATCTTGTATCTTCTCTTTTAAAGAGTTGCTTTTACCTTTGATTTGCTGGTATAAGATACATTAAAATATTTAAATATAGTAATCTCCTTTTGCTAGAATACTGGTGAACTTTTCTCATCAAAACCTATTGGAAATGCAAATGGTTCTTATTCTGTTGTCATGAAAATCCCAAATGATGTAAGTATAATTTGAATAAGATTTATTTTTTATTTTACTTATTTATTTTAACTCAACAAAATTATGAAACTCAAATGCAAATTTGGTTTTTGTATTTTCAGGTTGCTGGTGCAATCATTGGCAAAGGTGGACAGCGTATTAGAAAAATTCGAAGGGACTCATCTGCAACTATAAATATTGAAGAGGCTACTCAAGGCAGCAATGACAGAATCATCACCATAACTGGTTCATTAAACCAGGCTCAGATGGCTCAATTTCTAATGCAACAGAGGTTAGTGTCTGTCATGTCTTCAAAATAAGTGGTTTTATGATGCCTTGTGAAACAAGTTTTTTTGATTGTTTTTCTAGAATGTGAGTTTTCCTTAGATTTCAAAATAATGGCTTTTTACATGTCCTGCACTTTCCCATACACTTTTCAATAAATATACATGAAATGGTCTAAAATTTTTTTAAAAATTGTCAAACTTTATTTTGGATTTCCAGTTCTATATGCATTTGTATTAAATTTCATTTGACTTCTTAGTAGAGACAAATAGTGATTTGGCCGAATACTGAATATTCGGCCAATAGTTTAGGCCGAATAATTAATATTTGGTGGCAGAGTATTAATTTTTTTAAATTTCACTTTAATTGTAAATAAAATATTGCTTTTCAAATTTGTAATTAAATACTAAAGGAAGGCTAATCAAAGTTCATTTTATATTATTTGTTGGTACTTAAAAACACATAACAGCATATTATCTGTAAAACTAAAAGAAATCTTAATCATGAAATGATATCTTTACCAGTAGCATGTATAACTTTCCATTTCGGTAGGAGGGGGGGGGGGCAGTATTTTAAACTTTATTGTTACAAGAGTTAATGTTTGAAATAGCTGCATTTTAATAGTTGCTTTACATTTTTGGCGGGGGCCCAGGCCCTCTTGATTCCTCCCCCCCCCCCCCCATACATATAAAAAATAATATATATATATATATATATATAATGGTCCTGTCTTTTATGAAGTTAAATAAACACATAGTAATAAGTAAATGTGAAATACGCATCATTCTTTCGAGCTACTCATAACTTAATAAAAATGCTATGGTAAATGCGATTAGTCCGATTGCTATGCATTATCGATTCATGCTTTGGGTTTTACAGCCTCTGGTCAAAACATATTTAGCAACTTTTCAAAATTATGTTTGTAATTGAGGATCTGTAAGATTCCCCCTACCCCACTCCATAAAGAAAAGCAGAAAATGTCACCATGTAGCCACGTAATGCCATGTAATGTCACCAAGTAGAGAAAAGCCTGCATTTCTGTAATATTAAATACATCAGATTATGCTTCACTCAGCTTAAAATTCAATGACTTAGAATATTTTACAATATGAAATTAACATATTGAAGTATAACTAAGCAATATTATTTATAAATGCATTTAAAAATACATGTTAAAAATATTTCCCCCCCTTTTTTCGGAAATTATTCTGCTGAATACCTGTTCAATATTTGGCTTACCGAATATTCGGCAAAACAGCTGAATATGCCAAATAGTGGGCGAATATTCATTGCATCCCTACTTCTTAGCAAGTTATTTTATGATTAATATAAGAGTAATCTAAAATTTTCCTTTTTTCTTCCTAGTGTGAGAGATAATCAAGGTGGTGGTGGAGGTGGAGGACGCCGATTTTAAAAATAACATTTGGACTTTTGCACGCTTAGATTTATTTAATCTATTGACATGTCTAAGTATTTGCATCATCTCATCTACTTTAGTGTAATTTTTGAGTGGTAAAGGTATTCATCTGTAAATTGTTCAGACTGAAACACCAAGGACAGTAGACACTGTGTATTCTATCATAAGTGTTTAAATATAAATACATTTTTACTATACTTGATATTTGTGTATTTTATTTTGTATTTTTTATTATTATAATATACCTGCACAATTTTACCGTTCTTCGCACGGGAATGAAATTTGTTAAAACAACTAATATGAATGAAAAATAGGTAAAATAAATTAGATATTTATACACTGGTTTCATATTTCATGATTGCAAAATTATCTCAATAGTGATATAATTTCATTTTTTGTATTTTTATTTTTCGTCTAATGCATTTTTAAATGCATAATGTGAAAACAATGTCAAAGAGTAATTAATTTTATTTCCAGTTTAAACACAACCTTTTAGCTTCCATAGCAACAGTATCCATTGTTGATACTTTAGTTGTCAGGGTTGAGATTCTTCAGTTTTTAGTGAATTAAGAGGAATTCACTTTTTTGTCTTTTTTCTCTAAAAATTCCACTATTCTTCTGTAGATTTCTAATAGTAGTTATTAAATGACTGTAATTTTATCTGGTGGCAAGTTATGTTTTATTTCTTAAATCTTCTTTCATATATATACAAATATGCAAATACAAATATATGTACAAATATCTTATGTACAAATTTTTCTTGTTCTCTTAGGATTTTTTTTTTTTTTTTTTTTGTTAATCTCATCCCCGAGTTGTTCAATGCTACAATCCAACAAAAACTATTCTTAAGCATGCGAAAAGTGCGTGAATGTGAAATTAAGAAAACCCTTTAAAAATACTCCAATTTAAGGCTATTGTATCTTTCGCATTTGTGACAACATCTTTGAAAATATCCAGGGGGCCATGTAACCATACTTCTAACAACATGATAAACACTGAGCATAGGGCAACAGTGTCCGCCCGTAGATTTTGACAAATAACTGGCAAGAACAGATAACCTAGTTTCTTACTGCCTGTGTTCATATCATTCACTTTGTTGCAGAAACTCTGCTGAATTGTCGGATTCGTATTATTGGAGAGTATGCTTATAAGTCTGGGTTTTGTAGAAAGTTTTAGTAGTCAGTCGAGATGACAGGATGAAACACAAACATACTTGTTTCTACAAACTTGTCAAACAATCTTCGATGCACAATTTACAAGCAGTAATTCTATAGATAACTAGTCGTCAATCTCAGCAACTTCATCAAATACTCCAATTTCCTTACAATAAATAAAATTGTTCCGTTTGCTAAATTATCAGAATACTCGAGTCGAACCCTTGACTGCTCTGCAGCATACAACAATACTTAATTCATAAACAAATTGTAAAATACAGCTTGACAAAACAATGGTGCTTCTTGCATCAAAACGATATGTTCTTAATAGCTAGCATTTGGTAGAAAAGCCAATTCAAGAAAGTTCTGGGAAAATCTGTCTAGTAAATTCTCTGTCCTTTATTCCTTGCATCATTTGTGGAATGCCAGGTGGGTAAGTCAACATTGCAGGTCTCTTTTTTTTTTTTTTAAAAAAAAAAGGTCAGATGTGTCTTGGTGATTTTTTTGGCAAAATATTGACAAAATCTGTGCAAAAAATAAGCACCCAAAACTTAACCCAGCCAAGCGATATCGGCATATCCAACAAGAAATCTCCAATTCTGAAGGTAGCCTATGTGAATATTAAATGTTCCTATCTTGCGTTGTAGTTAACCGATTGACATTCAACAAAATGCAAAACTTTAATTTTAGTAACATTATTAATCTTTATTAGTGGTAATGTTATGCTTCATGAAAATTAATACACCTGCTGCTTATTTTTAAACTGTCTATTTTTCCCCCCATTTTTAAAGAGTCATACATTTTTATTTTGAGGATTTATTTTTTAATTCACATATTTCAATAAAAAGTTAACAATTCCATGATCTAAAATTCTATAATCTGCATGTTTATTGATTCTGGTGTATGTAGTTTTGAGAGAATCTACTGTGTTTTGCATTTTATGTTCAACTAAAAATACTTGGAAAGGCATTGAAAACTGTCTACTTTATAATGTTACATATTATCATACCTGCCAACTTGTACGGTTTGGCCGTACAATGTACGGATTTTTCTTTGTTGTACGGTTATACGGCCGCAAGGCAAAATTGTACGATTTTTTGGCAAAGTTTAGGCTAATGTGATTTTATTTACTATGTTTCATAATTTAGTGGTTTTGTGGAGTATTTTAAAATTTAAATCACCAATTGACGTTACGTCGAACGTAAAAACACTAGATCGTTTTATTTCCCATATATACGCTAACTCCCCCCTCCCCTACCTTTTCTGCCTTTTATGCTTCTTCCACTGATACGCTGTGTTACTGTTAACCCGAGAGGGAAAATAGGAATTCCCTCCGATCTCCGATGCTGCGAAAGCTATGATTGGCTCACAGATTTTTTTTTCTCCCTCCCACCCGCGGCTTGGCTTGTGACTTGTTAGGAGAAGTGGGATGGGAGCGTTCGTAATCGATATGCTGAGTGTCCATGCTTTGGCAAAGTTTGTTGCTGCGCATGCACGGAGGTGGATGCGCATTCGTTTAGAAATATCTCCCTCCCAATACCGCTTGGCTCCCATCCGTAAGCGCAAGCGCAAGAACAACTTTCAATCGCAAACACGTGTTGATGAAATTGTCCAGTGTAGTTTGAAGTTGTGAAATATTAATTTGAAATGTCGAAAATTAAACATAAACAATATAATAAAGTTTTCCTTGATTCTTTTACAAAGGAATATCCTTGTATCGTCAAATCGCGAAGGGGATGCAATTTTGCTTCGTGTATAGGACCAACATCAAAATTGCGTATCAAACATGAATAATCTTGCTAAGTATCAAACATAAATAATCTTGCAGACAAATAATTTTCAGTTGTTGTTGTTGTGTGTGATTATGGCAACGCTACACTAGGGCGATCAGCCAGGGGGGTGCCTTGGTAGGAGGACTTTCTAAGGGGTTCTAACGCGTATTCACGTTACATCTGGAGAAAACCTACCAAAACTCCGGATCGACAGCTGCGCGATGGGACCCGAACCCGGGACTTTCACACTTCAGCCATCTACCATTTTCAGTGGCAGAACCACTTGTGCCATGGTGAGGCCAAATCATTTTCAGATATAGTTTATTTTTTAAATTTATTTCCAAATATGTGCTCACATGAAGTATGTGGAAATGATGTTTGCAAGCCAGTAGATGAAATCAGGGATGAGCTTCAATCTCAATTTTGCAAATTGATAATTTGCCCTAGGAAGTTCAATGAGAAGAAAGAATGGACAAAAAATGGGCTAAAAATTGAGATTGAGAAAATTAACAGCTGCTAGTGGGAAATTTAAATATGATTGAATGTTATGCTAAGCATATTGACTGTACCACACAGTAATGCTGCTTGTGAACGTTTGTTTAGCAGTGTTAAGAAAAATAGAACACTATTTCATAGTTTTTTGTCTAATGAAACTTTGGGAGACATTTTAATTGCAAAAAGTAAACTCAAATGCCATTGCTATGAGGAAGACTTTGATAAGGATTTTTTAAAAGCAGCCAAATCAGCTACTTATGAACATTTGTACTCTAAAGATACCAAATAAATGCCCCTCCTTTCCTATATGTGCATATGTATTAAAAATAGTGTACTAAATCTGAATAGTAATTTTAAAAATTGTGTTTGATTACATAGGCATATTTATTGCGTTACTGCATGACACCGTGGTATTGTAAGATTTTCAAAAATTGCATGTTGGCAGGTATGTATTATGAACTTCTGCATCTAAGGAAACAGAACGAAATGGCAAGCATCATCTGCTACTGAGTAATACTATCTATTTATATAATACGCTAACGTATGCGGTACCAAAAACAACTATATTTCCACGCTGCAAACGGCAACACCTAAATGTTAATACTTGTGCAAAAGCAATAACGCATGTGCAAAAATCCAAATTAACAGTTCGATGACGTCAAATGGAGCAAGCATATCACACTCACAGTAGCTAGATTACAAAATAACAATAATGGATACACAAAAATGCAAGATCTTTTGGACTTTTTCACAGCATTAAAATATCGAATTTACAATACTTGGTGCATTCATCGCCCATGAAAATGTCACCCTGCATTGGGATAAAGCACATTTTAGCCAACTCCTGTTTCAAAATCGGCTTTTATCATGACACCCAAAATGTGTAGCAACCCTTACCTAAATAAATTCAATGAAAAATACTGTTAAAACAAAGTAACATGATTTTCATTGAAATGAGTCCAAAAATTTAGTCAAGACTACACTGAGTATAAAGAACAGTAAGGTATAGGGCAGCGAAACTGGCCGCCTTGGATTTAATCTTCACAAATATTATACAAACTTCTTTTAGAAAAAGAAAAAAAATGTGTATTTAACATTTTTAAAACTTTGTTTAGAAGATTTCAGTCTGTTTAGATGGTTAAAAAGGATACCATTTTTACCGTAAAGGCTACTATTTTGTAACCTGAAGGCTACTAAAGCAACTATTTCTGTGGCTGTGCTGTGGTGGGCACCCTACTGTATTGAAAATTGGAGATTAACCTTTTAAATGCTTTAACCTGCATACAACTGTTTTTAAATTCATAAACACTAAATATTATGGAAAAAATAGTTATTCATACTTTTTAAAAATAAATAATAATTTGTGGGTTTTTTACTTATTAAAAAGAAATCAAGGTAAAACAAAATGTCCGAAATTACACTGTATTTTTCGTTTTAAGTAGATCATTTTATGAGAAAATTAAGGAATTTTAACTCATTATAAATAGTTGTCTGCCAGTGGTCGAAATTCGGCCATAAAGCCTTTTTTAATCTCAGCATGAATGAACTTCTGTCAAAGAGCATGTCTCTAAGACAGTAGAACTTACTAATGTGACCACCTTGGCCAAGAGACCATCTGTCTATAGTGACCATTTTTATACAGTTTCACTTTACAACCACCACACTTTTCTGTGAAGACCGTGTTTTTGTAAAAATGCTATCATATTTTGCTAAATGCAAAGGCAGCTCCAGCTAGTGACCCGTATACTCCAGCGAGTATAAGGGCATCTCCATCTACCAACCTTGGATTTCACACATTCAGTTTGTGTTTTGATCAATTTATGCTAATCTAAAAAGTCGAGTAGTTCCCTCTGAAAATTTACCTGGAGTTGTATTCAGCAAAGGCCCATGATGTTCGGAGTTACATAATCTTCAACTGTCAATTGATTGAACTCTACTTGCTTAGGCGTACCACTGACCATGTATAAAAACTTGCTGCCTCAATAAATTTGCACTTTTTTTGAATAATTGTCCTTAAGATGTATTTACTGTCATCGCAAATGCAGGTATATTTGGAAATTGAGTTTTTTAAAGGATATGGTAAAATAGTGCTAGAATATTTTATAAGTGGAATTAAAATTCTTTTATTGCCAGCAGTTCCAGTTCAACCCTTGCAATCAGTAGCATTACGATATATTGACTAATGCTTTCTTTGTATTTAAGTTTCTGATTAGTATAACGATGCAATGAACGTTCAATACTAACTTATGTGTTTAGCAAACTATGGTATTTTTCTGTTAGCCAGATGCAAAATCCCACTGTTTTTTTTTTGGGGGGGGGGGGGGGAGTTTAAAGACTACTTCTGAACCCAGTGGCAGAAAGACAAACTTTCAGAGTTTCATAATCAGTCTGCAAAATTTTGCGTGTAATTTTAGAGGATAATTCACACATAAAACCAACAATTTTTAACCACTGCTGTTAAATAGTGTTGACTCTAGAGAGAAAAAAAAAAAGGCCGCCGGGAAAGGATTTAAAAAAGGACAGCCTGTTTTCAAAAAGGGTACTTGAGTTCCGTGATAAAGTATAGTTAGACAGTATATTACAGAAAACTGGTTCGAAATAATCTGAAAAGGACTAGGGCTTATCCACAAAACTTGTAGGGTTGTAATGTGTGTTTTGACTTACAGTGCATAGTTAGTTTTTTTTTTTTTTTTTTTCCCCTTTTCCTTTTTCAGAGTCGTATACAAATTTTGTATTGCATCCAACTGTTGGATGTACAGCACCATTTAAAATCAAGTTACTGAAATGTATTTGTTCTTCCTCTTACACACACTCTTCTAATTTGATGCTTGCTCATTCATGAAATGTGAATATAAGTTTTTAAAAAAGCACTATTCTTTTATTCTTAAAATATATCAATAAAAATTATTATTATGAATAAGATATGTAAGAAATAATGTTAAAACATTTTAAATAATTTTAATTTTTTTGTGGCATGCTAACTGAGTCCCTTTAAGGAAATAGTTTACCATGTCAGCATATATTTTTTTTTTTTTAAACTATACTACAAATGATGAACTGGATGCCTTTCAATGTTGAACTAATAGTACATTTTGAAAAAATCTCTTTAAACTGCACATTTAAGTAAAATTATTAAAAAAGTTTAAAAAAACTGATTTAAAAAAAATCTACTTAAAAAAATTTTTTGCCCAATTAAAAAAAATAATAAAATATTTTCAAATATATATTACACAAGGCTGTGCATGGATTTTCAGATACATCTAATATTGCATCTAATATATTTTTTCTACATATATACGATACAGTGTAAAACAATAAAATGTAACATATCTTCGTATGATTTCTGTGAAGTACAAAAGAAAAAAAAACTGAAGGCTAATTCCATGCACAGATTTATCAGATAAGAACATGTGGGAAAAAAAAAAGCCTTAGCATGTTTAAAATGTGTAATTAAAGAAAATATGAACATGGAGAAAAAGCCATCTAAAGAGTTTGTTTGCTAATGAAATTGCGCTGAGTGTATGAAAAAAAGTTGCAGATCTCGTGAATTGTGATATTATTGGCATATGATTAAAAATAAGGTGTCAAAATTTTTATAATTTAGCAAGCAGAAAGAAGATTGATTCTTTGACCTTTGGTGTAAACTGTTCCCCTAAAAGCAATAAATCTTCTTTCTTAAATTTCAATTTTGTAATGTTAAAAAAAAAAGTATTTTAAAGTCGTATGAATTACAAATTTTATTTTAAGCAGCAAGTTTTGTAACTGGCTGATTAAAATAACATTCTGTTACAGAAAGTATTTAAACGATTTCATAAGGAAAAATACTTCTGGAATTATTTATTAAAAAAATCGTTTTTTAAGTTTTTGAGAGCAAAATAAGCTTAAATTGATAATAGTTTATTCTAAGAATAACCTAACTGTTAGACTATGACAATTATTTGTTTTCTGAAGACTTACTTTTTAAAGAATTACTTTACCTTTGCTTTATTTGTTTTTTCTTCATTTAGTAAAATGTTGAAAATTTTCAAAATTTCAGAAGATGTATATGATTTGTAAATTTAGAATACCAAATCTTATCAATAGTCTGAATTACCTAATTCTCAAATTACTCCACTTTTTTTATAAGCAAAAGAGTGGCGTAATAAGAGGGGAGGGGTGGGGGGGTTGGCGGTCCGCAAAGGCGGCAAGATAGAAACAGATAAGCGACTGGAGAATACTGAAACTTAAGGCGAGCGCAGACTCGCGTGCGATTGCCGTATGCTGCACGGTATGAGGGGAGTTTTTTAAAGGTCAATTTGCACATACAAGCTTTGTAAAAGGGGGGGAACAGTGCAGGGTCGAAAAATTTATAGGCTTTTAATGACCAGTCGGGATTTGCCAACAAAAGATAACCCGTGAAACCACAAAACCACGCCAAACATACAATGGGGACACTTTTCTCTGCAATCTGTCTTGAAGATATGGAAAAATACATTGAGTACCCATTCTAGCGTACGGAAAGCACTGAAGTCTGCTCTGGCCTTTAATAGAATGTGGCAGAAAATGAAAGGACTGCACCGGGCGCAAATAACTCCAGCTACACCTATGCTTAATTTTGGCAAAACATAATACATTTCAAGTGCTGTATGTGCAAATTCTCTCAAATCGCTCAATTTTCAGATCAATTTCTGGAAGTCCCACTTAATTTCAGAATTGCAAAACGTAGTTTTGCCAAGACACTTTTTATATCATTCGTAGTTATTTATGGTTAGTAAATATCTGTAATAATTATGAATAATGTGTAATAAGGAAACCGGTTAAATAGAGTAAATCATTCAGGGGGGGAAAAAAAAAGAGTGAAAAAGCTTGCAAGTGTGCAAAACAATTAAAACAGAGAAGAGGAATAACTATACAGCTGGCGACGAACTCTCGAATAATAATTGTTAAATTCGTAACTACGTATTTATCAAACGTAACTACCGATATTTGCGGAAATTAAATTCTTAGATGACTTAAAACAATTTTGTATTTTTTAACTATATTTTCTTCCCTCTTCTCTCAATTCCTAAGCGAAATACGCACTTAGTTCTGTCGATCGAGTTCTCACTTGTGTCAGCAAAAAACAAAACATTGCAGTAGGGGCACTTTCAGGGTAATCAGCTCGTGCAAATGAAAACATAAGATGAAAAAAGCAATAATAATAATATTTCGATCTGAAAAAAAAAAAAAAAAAAAAGAACATTTGTAAAAGACATTTTAATGAGTAATATCTGTGAGAAAGGTCCGATTTAGAAGATAATTTTGTAGAAGGGCCGTTTTCAATCAGTCATTCATATTTTTATGATGGGGTTATTGTATTTAATCGTATTTATCTGAAGGGGTCATTTTAAATAAATGCACTTTTGCGATAGGCCGCTAAACGAATCCAAAATGGTGCAGGGGAAATAAAAAATGATGATCGTTGGCAAATAATAAAAATGGGGAAACCAGGAGGATTCAGAGGTGTGTAAAAGCTAGATTCGGGCGTTCCTTTTCACGCATTTTTCACGTTAGTGACGTCATTGCAGAGCGGGGACAGCGTAACGAGCTGCGGCAAAAATGTTCCCGAAAGTTGCGGACAGTTAAAAATAATTTTTTTTTTTTTTTTTTTACGACAGACAATTAAAAACTTTTTTTTTAATATGCCAACAAAAACTGTCCGCAAGCAGATTTCTGTGTCCGCGACATTGTCACGGTGTTTCTGCTATGGGGCTTCTGAAACACTGTTGTTCCCCAAAACAAAGCCAGCGAGTTTAATCCATACACAAAATAGTATTTATATACAAAATTCAATATGTGCAAATCTGAAAAGAAATTTGTATGCTTATTGGTTATATAATGTGGAATTGAGGAAAACGTTTGGAATTAAATTAAAGTACGAATTTATCCCTTTCCATATTTTGGAAGTTTAATTTAAACAACTATGTACCGGAAATCGCTTAAGAGGACCCTTCATTGAGTTTCCGAGCAGAGGCAGTGTGGGCCACGCCCGCAGCCTCGGAGTGCAAAGGGCCTCGTGCCTCAGAGTCGAAAAAAAATATGGAAAATCCAAAAGTACACACCACAAGGTTTTTTTTATAATAAATACATTAGAGTTCATTCTCAACTTAAAGATATTCCACTCTTCGGAGCACAAAATGAATGTGAATGAAATAATCTATATTTCTGATAAAATACTTATATCTATATAAATAAAATTGGACTTTTGTCTGTACATTTCTTGGAATTCAAAAATTTTGCTATTTCTATCCGTTTCAAGCACCCAGGATTCCGATGCGACCCTCAAAAAACTGTCTGTCATTCTGTCCGTGACGCTTTTTTTGTTTAAGCATCACGTAAAAACGACTGAAGCGAATGATATGAAATTGGGTGTCATTATAGGTGGTCACTCAACTTAAAACATAGGCATCAAATTTTTAAAAAATCTTGATTAGATTTTCCGATTTTTCAAAAATCGTTTCAAACTGCGTAAATTTGTGTTCAAGCATCACGCAAAAACAACTGAAGCGAATGATATGAAATGGGTGTCATGATAGGTGGTCACTCAACTTAAAACATAAGCGTCCAATTTTTAAAAAATCTTGATTGGATTTTCCGATTTTGCGAAAATCGTTTCAAACTGCGTAAATTTGTGCTCAAGCATCATGCAAAAACGACTGAAGCGAATGATATGAAATTGGTGTCATGATAGGTGGTCACTCAACTTAAACTATAAGCATCTAATTAAAAAAAAATCGATCAGATTTCGAGATTTTGTGAAAATCGTTTAAAACTGAGTGAATCTTTGTTCCCGCATTACGTAATAACGGATGATATGAAATTTGGTCACACGATAGATGGTTGCTCAACATAAACTATAGGCGTCCAATTTTTTAAACATTTTTATTAGATTTTGAGATTTTGTGAAAATTCTCTTAAAATGCATTTATATTTCTTCAAACATCACGTAATAACGACTAATACGAATGATACGAAATTTAGTGATATGATAGGTAGTTGCTAATCTTAATTTTGGGAAAATCGTTTTAGAATGCTGAAAATTTGTTCCAGCATCACGAAATAAAGACTGCAGGGAATGAAACGAATTTGGGTGACAGGATAGGATGAAATTTGCAGTATTCCGCCAATGATGAAATTGTTGAAAAGTTTCTTGAATCCAGATAAATATGATTCTGATGATGATGATAAAAACTTGGGTAATATTAATAATAAAATTCATTTGATAAAAGTTTAAAGTTAAGAGAAGAAACCTTAAATTTTTACAACAGCAGAAATCCAGCTAAGTTCTGTAACTAAACAAGAATTAATGATAATTCTGTTTAAATATTCTGATGAAAATATGCAGTTTAAAGTTATTTTTTAAACTGCATATTTAAAAAGTTATTGTTTAAACAGTTATACAATTTGCAAAATTAAATAAATAAAAGAAAGAAAGAAACTGAAAGTAGAAAAAAATATTTTAAAACAAATCACCATAGAACATGTTTTCAAAATTAGAGAAAGGAAATTTTGAAACCATTTGCTTTGCTAGTCTTAGTGTAATTTCTTTTTTCTCCTATGCTTTTGTATTTAAAGTGAAAATATAAGTAAAATACTTTTGACTGTGTTTGTATTTCATTGTAATTGTATTCTTCTTTTTTCTTAAATAGAAATGTAAATGTAATATGATTTATATTTTATGGCCTGAAATCCTAAAATCCGCACAAGCCTTGGTCCCAAGCTGTGCGGATTTCTGGCTCTCTACTGTATTTATTATACTTACACTCATCAGGGTTCGCACCGTCGTTAAAAGTCGTTAAAAACTCATTAATTTAGATCAGTCATCAAAATAGGGCCCTCACCGTCATACATTTTAAAAATTTTTGTACGAAATTTTGTAAAAATCGCCAAAAGCAGAATAAGTTGCCAAATGTGGCAGGCTACCCTAAAAACCTGTCACTGGAAGCTTTTCACTTACTGAGGAAAGAGCGAGAAGCTACTAGAAAACACGTCACCCTTCCTCCGTAGGCGGGGCTATGCTATGTGTGTCTGCTCCTTTCGCTAGTGCCTCCCACCCCCCCCCACCTTTTTCTATGCGTACCGTTCCAGCTACCGGACTGTCTTTGTTCGGCTTTATATAAGGGTTAAAAGTAAGAGTAGATCGTTTCTCGCCAAATATTTCTCAACCCTTTCGTGATCTGAATTCTCGGAAGTCATTAGTGGTGTAGTGTGTATTGTAGTATCCTCAGTCGGAACAAGTGAGCACGTGCTTTCCTACTTGCGGCTAGCCCATGAGCAGTGTTGGATTATTGAAAGTTTGTCGGGGTTGGGGGGGGTTAGTTAGAAGATTGACATATACATCCATTTTATGGAAGTGAAATAGGATCTTTTACATTAATTTCTTTTTTCCATAGATACAATTAATAACAATAGTATAATTCTATGCTTTTTTCTCGGGCCCCTTTAATCCGCCCTTGCCCATGAGGTACTCCTCCGAAGAGTAAACAGAGCGAAAGCATTGCGCATTCAGTTCTGCGCATCTTACTCCTCTCCCACGCGGAGGAGGAATGTGCAAGATTCTATGCCCGCGTCATTTCTCTTATTATTTTGTATTTACTTTCACTTTCGGGTGCGGAAGGAGGCTTTTCTTAATACGTTCGTTTTTTAAACCAGAGTTGCATTTCAAAAATTTGATTCCAAATTTATTAATCAATATTTGTCAGAACAATATAAAATTCGGGGATTAAATTCTTCAGCTTTTTAGCTGATTTCAGCTTTTTTGTGAATAAAGAGGAATTCACTTTTTTCTCTGAAAATTCTACTTTTTCTGTGAATTCCTAATTGTAGTTATTAGTTAACTGTGTGATATTTTTATTTTTTAGCATGTTCCAATGTTTTTCGTCTTAAAACTTCTTTCACATTAATTATATACAAATATCACATGTACAAATTTTTTGCTCTCGTATTTGTATGATTTCAGCTTTTTGCTCTTTTGCCGATTTCATCCCTGAAAATGTGTGGAAGATCATACAAATCGTAATGTATCTTTCCCATGGACAAGCCTTGGTAGAGAGAGGATTCTCCATCAATAAATGTATGGAGGTAGAAAATTTAAATGAAATTTCATATGTATCAAAAAGGCTTGTGTACGATTTTGTTAAAAAATTTAATAACATTAATTCAATACCTATCAATGATGAAATGAGGAAGGCAACGTTATCCTCTAGGATGAAATACCAACAATACTTAGATGATCAGAAAAAAGAAGCACAATCTTCTGCATTAGTAAATAAAAGAAAACTAATTCATGATGATTTAGAATTTGTAAAAAAAAAAAAAAAAAGTTTCTTAGAGCAGGAAATAGCTGACTTGGACAGATCTGCTGACGAACTTGCCGAAAAGGTGAGAAGTCCAGTGACATAGCTCCAATAGCGGACTAACGGGGGGGGCGGTCCGCCCCGGGCCCCGACTAATAAAGGGACCCCGAAATCGTTAGAAATTTTTAAATTCCAGTTTCACTTTTTTTTAATAAAAACTTTTTCTTTCTCCCCTCCTTTAATGTGTGGGTACTTGCTCATCAAGCATTCACCACTACAAAGGCCCGAATTACTGTCCATTTCATCATAGGGACAACCCAGTGGGCGGACTGCATTACTCCGTATGAAGGGATGGACACGTTAACATCCATGCCCAAGCAGGATTTCGAATCCAGACCCAAGGCGTGATAGAATGGTTCTTTAGCAGCTACACCACCTGGGTGGCTTTAGAAAAATGTTAATGTTCAAGATTATACCGAAATCTCAAGAGACGAAGCCAAATAATCCTGGGGCCCAGAATTATTAAGAGATTTGAAGTTCTAGTCTGAAAACTTCTACAGGGTGGCCATAATTAAACAGCAAGTGTTCAAGGGGTGCTGGAGAGAAAACTATCAGGAATATTCCAGTCGAACTTGGTATCTACACGCGCAAGTCAAATATGCAATAAAAAAATCGTCATTTTTCACCCGATAGGTGGTGCTATATCGTGTTTCAATGCTTATGGACGACATATATGCAAATTTTAAGCCCGTCGAACAGTGTAAAAACAAAACCACATTGAGTAACGGTCAATCATGACTAAATAAGAAGGAACGTGCATGGTTAGTGAAAATATTCTATCAGAATGGTAGCAATTATTCAGCTACTCTGAAAGAATACAGGCGTATGAAACGATTAAGAAGAGGTCCAATGAATGTCAATGAGAATAAATAATGGTTTAATTGTTTTCCAAAGCGTCTTTATGGATTGTTTAATTTGTGATCTTAATTTACGTTAATTTTTGATTGCATGTTATTGTAAAAATTTAATTACTGAAGCGAATTGTATGGAATTTTGATAAAATGTAAATGATGTTTTATATTGTTTATATGCCTCTTAGAATGTCACTATGCACTTAGAATGTCACTATCGGTTTTGGAAGTAGTATGTGCCACCGGTGAGCTTTGAAATACAGTACAGCGCCATCTATCGAGTGAAAATGACGATTTTTTTTTTTTTTTCATGTTTGACTTGCGCATGTTCTGAAACGTGTAGATACCAAATTTCACTGGAATATTCTCGGTAGTTTTCTCACCAGCACCCCTTGAACACTTGCAGTTTAATTATGGCCACCCTGTATTTACTATACATAAATGTGTCAGCTAAGTATGTATAGGGAGCCTCGACTTAGGGGCCCCTACAAAGGCGCCCATAAAATGGGGGGTCAAGGTAGGTCGCTTGCCTACCCCCCCCCCTAGAGTTTTAGTGCATTGTCTAGGATGTAAACAAAACTGCACTAGAAAGCAAAATCAGAAATGAAATAGTTACAAGTGTGAAAGTTGCCCCATCCCCTCTCCCCTAAGTTTTTTTTCCATAGGCCCAGGGATTATTAAGAGAGCTTAAGTTCTAATCTGAAAAATTCTAGCGACTATACATATATATGGTATGAATGTATAGGGGCCCCTGAACAGTGCTTAGGTAAGGTCCTCCTACTGTCTTAGTCATGACCTGTATGTAAATTGTTTTTTACATAGGAAGACCTTTTTTTATAATCAAAGTATTGAGAAGCTAGAAAAGTTTTGCACGATTCTTTTCATTCCATGGCGAAATTATTTCCACGATACTTAAAATCAATGACTGACGCAACCGTTTTAGAGAATTGTCCAACATAAGCAAGAATTTCCTAGAAACACTTAACACCTTTCTACAATAGACAAGTGTGCCATTGCATGATTGGGGTCCTTAAATTAGCTGTTGCCCTGTAGCAGCTACCACGTCTAATTTTGAGGTATGTGAATAAGGTTTTGGACTGTGGACACAAGCGTTACTAATTTATTATAATGGAGTTCCGTATTAAAGCCTTTCTCGTCCCGAATCAAACTGAGCATCTTCGATTCGTTATGTTCGCGCCACGGATCACGAATGTGTGGATGTAGTACATGCTTTTTTTACGGAACATCTTTTATAGACAAATAATGCTGCTTTAGTAACTTAGTAGCAAAAACAGTTCATAAGACACGCCTCGAGAACGTGTCATAGAAATAGGGAGGCATGGTGGGGTGAACGCCCGGGGTCCCTAATCCTGGGGTCTCAAAATCAATATAACTACTTTTCCCCTCTTTTTTACTTCCTTGTACGTAGTATAAGGAAGTAATGTGATCCCGAAAAATTTTGGGGGCCAAATTTCGACAAAAAAACCGATTTTGACTACATCTAAATTTAATTTTAAAAATTTTTTCGATGCATCTCATCGTAGGCTAGCATGCACGATCATATTAACGCGTCTGCAACACATTTTGACCAGCGGCGAGTCTACTGAGGCCAGTTTTTCCATGCCGTCTGTACGTACGTACGTATGTATGTAACTCGCATATCTCAAAAACTATTGGTCGTAGAATGTTGAGATTTGATATTTAGGATTGTTCTATGATCTAGTTGTGCACCTCCCCTTTTGGTGGCAATCGAATGGATAGTTTATGTACAGGACCGCCCAAAAGATTCGAAATACATTACGCTCTATGGGCCGAAATTCATTAAACTCGCCTAACTCAAAAGCTATTAGGCGTAGAATATCGAAACTTCATATTTTGGATAGTTGTAACATCTAGTTGTGCACCTCCCCTTTTGGTTTCATTCGACTGGATAGTTTATCTACAGGACTGTCCAAAACATTCGAAATACATTACGCTCAATGGGCCGAAATTCATTAAACTCGCATATCTCAAAAACTATTAGGCGTAGAATGTTGAAACTTTATATTTAGGATTGCTGTAACATCTAGTTGTGCACCTCCCCTTTCGGTTCCATTCGACTGGATAGTTTATCTACAGAGCCGCCCAAAAGATTCGAAATACATTACGATCTATGGGCCGTAATTTATCAAAGCGTTTTTTAGAGGTATTGGGCTATTTCAAACGACTCAGAAATGATATATGCTGTAAAGAGTTAGAAAATGAATTCCTCCATTAAAGCACGTGACCGTGGTCGGACCATTACCTAACTTATGTGGTAGGACGGTATTGTGCTTGAAATGGATGAATGCCCCTAAAATTGCTATTGACCGTAATGTATTGGAAATCTTTTGAGTGTTCCTGTAGCAGAACTATAAATGAAAAAGACACTTTTTTTAATGGAGAAATTCATTTTCTAACTCTTTTCAGCATATATCACTTCTGAGTCGTTTGAAATAGCCCAATACCTCTAAAAAACGCTTTGATGAATTTCGGCCCATAGAGCGTAATGTATTTCGAATCTTTTGGGCGGTCCTGTAGATAAACTATTCAGTCGAATGGAACCGAAAGGGAGGTGCACAACTAGATGTTACAACAATCCTAAATATAAAGTTTCAACATTCAACGCCTAACAGTTTTTGAGATATGCGAGTTTAATGAATTTCGGCCCATTGAGTGTAATGTATTTCGAATGTTTTGGGCAGTCCTGTAGATAAACTATCCAGTCGAATGGAACCAAAAGGGGAGGTGCACAACTAGATGTTACAACTATCCAAAATATGAAGTTTCGACATTCTACGCCTAATAGCTTTTGAGTTAGGCGAGTTTAATGAATTTCGGCCCATAGAGCGTAATGTATTTCGAATCTTTTGGGCGGTCCCGTACATAAACTATCCATTCGATTGCCACCAAAAGGGGAGGTGCACAACTAGATCATAGAACAATCCTAAATATCAAATCTCAACATTCTACGACCAATAGTTTTTGAGATATGCGAGTTACATACATACGTACGTACGTACGTACATACGTACGTACGTACGTACAGACGGCATGGAAAAACTGACCACAGCAGACTCGCCGCTGGTCAAAATGAGTTGCAGACGCGTTTATATGATCGTGCATGCTAGCCTACGATGAGATGCATCGAAAAAATTTTTTTAATTAAATTTAGAGGTAGTCAAAATCGGTTTTTTTGTCGAAATTTGGCCCCCAAAATTTTTCGGGATCACATTACTTCCTTATACTACGTACAAGGAAGTAAAAATGTCTTTATCATTTATACTTCTGCTACAGGAACACTCAAAAGATTTCCAATACATTACGGTCAATGGCAATTTTAGGGGCATTCATCCATTTCCAGCACAATACCGTCCTACCACATAAGTTAAGTAATGGTCCGACCACGGTCACGTGCCTCCCTCAAGAACTATGCCAAAAGTCGCCAAGCTTGGCGACTTTTGGTGTACGTGTGTGCATATTTAACTCTCAAATCTCAAAAACTATTATGAAATTTCATATATAAGAATGTTGTAACATCTAGTTGTGCATCTCGATTTTTGGTTCCAATCTACTGGAGAGTTTATTTACAGGACCGCCGAAAAGAATTTCAGTACTTTAATGTCTATGGACATCTTCAATATAATACAACTGTAGACAGTCATTGTTTGGTACATTCCCAAAATCTCGCCGTCTGTCCTCGACTTTGGCGAGTTTTGGCGAAATATCGCCAAATTTGGCGATAGTCAGTTATTTGGTCTATGCCCAAAGTATCGCCATTTGTCATCGTTCTTGGCGAGTTTTGGCGAAATATCGCCAAATTTGGCGATAATCTGTTATTGTTTGGTTCATGCTTAAAATCTCGCCAAATGTCGTCGACATTGACGAGTTTCGCCGAAATATCGCCAAATTTGGCGCCAAAAATTATTTCGTATTTTTTAGAACTATTGTAATATCTAACTGTTTTCAATATCTTTTTTGACAGCAATCGACTGAGAATTTATTTACAGGGTGAGCCAAATGACTTTGAATACATTGAGGTGTATGGATGCGTTCAATTCATTGAAAGTCTGTGGTCAATGACTACTTTGGCTATCACCAAAATCTCGCAGACTATCTCAAGTTTGTCGGATTTTGGTGAAATATCGCCAAATAAAGTGTCAGAAGGAAATCTTTCAAATTGAACTCAGCTTGGCGATATCGAAATATTTGGCTAGAAATCGCTAAACTTTACTATTATTGATATTTTATCTCTTTCAAACAAATAAGTTTAGAGGAAGTGCGTCGAAAATATTTTTGATCTAATGGACGTGCAAGGAAGTCATGTGTTGGACACATCAGATTTTTTTTTTACGGGAATACGTCTTTAAATTTGCTTCTGTAGTGGGAGACGATTCAGAAAACTGATGATAACAAAATCGGGGAATACAGTTTGATTTTGCTGATATGCTGTTTGATGTTGCACTTATTATCTGTCATCTACATCCAATCGGTATAGCTATTTTCTTTGTAAAATATGTTCACTTTTATTCATTTATTTGGGGGGGGGGGATCACTTAGGCTGGGGACAAGGAAATTGTTCGAGGTGTCCAACTTGGAAATTGCTGCAGTATGTTTCCCCCAATGTAGTCATTATTATTATTATCACTGTTTCTCACAAGATGCTTGATTGATAATCCATTTAAGATGCATTGCAAGAGCAAATCGGGTAAAAAAGAAAAAAGTTTCCATCACTATCTCAGAATTTCATGATTTTTTTTCTCTTGTGTTGCCTTACACAAGGAAAGAAAAATCTGAAATATTTTTAATTTACCTCTTTTAGTTTTGGAGTTATTCGGGGGGGAATGTCAAAGTCCCCACAGGAGCGATGTAGAAATAATTTCGGTCATTTTTGCCACGTTATTGTATCGCCTGTGACTGGCTCTGAGGTGCTTCGGAGAATTTTTTCTTTTTATCTGGTAATATACCTTGAATATTAACAACTCATTCGAAGATAGTCAGAGCCCCCAAATACCTCCAATTTCATGAAAAATAGAGTTTTTAAGAATACTTTAAATGTTGGTTCTGACGTGATATAGAAAAAAAAAATTGCGCAGTGCAGTTATAAATCTTCATATAAAGTGAATCCAGTGTTGAAAATTTTTGTAGGCCCCCAGGGACTCTTCGTACGGGGCCCCAAACATGGTCGTTAACGCTAATTTGTACAATTTCGAAGGACTCTTACAGCTGGCGCCAACTTCCTACATGAGAACTATTGGCATGGAGATGTAGCATCAACCTAGTATTTTCATATTATGAAAAAGCATTTTTTGAAGGTACAACTGTTTTCAAGAAAAATCCCAAAAAGTACCTCTCTATTTGGGACATTCCACTCGCACGCATGGAGCATTTCGTCGTTACTTTTAGAAGTTTAATGGACTGTAGAAATACTACAGAAAATTAAACTTACCCTGCATGTATCACAAATAGTTCTTTTTTCCTCTGAAAGCTACACTATGACTATTCCTGAGTATTATCTTTATGAGTACTAAAATTCATGCATATAGCATAATTTACAGGAACACTCCAAATAATTCGTAAATGTCATAACTTTCTCCATTCGCCAACTGAGGGGAAAAAATACTATGTAAATGTAACTCTACACATACCACATCTTATACTTCATTTAAAATAAACAAAAAGTAAGTAATATTGCGATTAAAACAAGTTGTCACAAATCTACATAATTTATTTCTGACTTGTGTACCATTTTACAACAAAATCGGCAAACATCATTTCAAACAAAAAGTAACATAAAATATACAGTCAAACCCCAATTTAGTGCCATCTCGAAATAGCGCCAATTCCGCTTAACCGCCAATTATGTCTATGAACAAATCTGTCAAATAGGAATTTCAATGTAATGGATCCGTTAAAGCGCCAACTCGATATACCGCCAGAATAAAACTTTCCTAGTGTAACAAATTTTCTAGAAATTACTGGATATGTTTTTTGCACATCTATGCTTTCAAAGTCAAATAGTATTCAGTAGTAACGAATTCCTATTAATTCTCTTTTGAAAACTCAGATTGAAGAAATCCCTGCTCTCCTCTCTTCCCCTCTTCTAGTTTCCGCCGCCTTCCAGGGAAACGGGGTGAAATGCAAAATCTGTCATTCAAAAGTTAGATTAGTCGTTGAATGATCGAAGAATTTAGCAGTTAAATCTGCAAAATAACCAGTCTTAATTCATGATGGCAAAAAGAGCTGTATTAACAGTTTCGGAAAAGCGGGAAATTAGCGAATATAAAGAGAGAATGTGAATGCATCGCAGCAACACATCGCAAATCATTTTTCTACATTGTGGAAAAAGCCTGTTAGCAGGCGCTGCATACATAGGCGCCGGCAGCATAGGGTATGGGGGGGCAATGCCCCCCCCCCTGGATTTTTGTATGCAGTGTTTTCCCTTGCTTTTTTCTCTTTCCAACATGGTAACCATACGTTGAAGGTAACCATACATGGATAGTCTTTGCCCCCCCCCTGAGTAGTTTTTGTCCACCCATGGAGTCTTTGCCCACCCCTGGGAAATATTCTGCCGGCGCCCATGGCTGCATAGGGGACATTTTGAAAAATCCCGAAAAATGGACACCAACAATCTGCAGTCAAATGTGAAACTGAATTGCAAAACTGAAAATTGCAAATCACGAAGATTTAGAGAATGCCCTTTGCACATGGATACTACAAATGCGACTATAACTGGAGACATTATTAGAGAGAAAGCAAAAGTCCTTGGCCAGCAAATGGGCATCACAGATTTCGAGTATAGTAGCGGCTAGTTGAACAGATTTAAGAAGCGACGAGGATTCTCGCAGTATATACGAAGTGGTGAGACTGCAGGAGTTGATGAAGATGTTGTAATAAATGGTCGTAAGAAATTGAGTGCGCTGATTTTATAATATAAAGCTGAAGACGTTTACAACATGGATGAAAGTGGACTTTTTTACCGCCTGCAGCCAGATAAAACAATTTCTAGTGGGCCTGTTAAAGGCTGCAAAAAAGCTAAAGATCCTGTGTCGCTGGTGTTCTGCACAAATGCAGATGGATCTGATAAAAGAACTCTGACAGTGATTGGAAAATCAGCTAAGCCCAGATGTTTTAAAATTTTTAATCCTGCCCTTTATGTTGATTATGAGAACAACAAGAAAGCTTGCATGACTGCAGCATTATTTCAAAAATGGCTGGCGAATTTCAACTCAGAAATGCGAAGAAAGAAACGCCATGTTTTAATGATTTTCGATAATGCCCCTTGTCACAAAACATCACGTCCGCCGTATTATTGAAAAAATCAGCAAAGATGATTTTTCTCCACTCCTTTTACACGATGCTATTCGCATGATAAAAAAAGCCTGGGATGAAATTTCACCAGAAACTATTGTTAACTGCTGGAGACATACTGGATTAATTAAATATGAAGGGTTTACTCCAAAGGAAAATATTACAGCACTCCAAGAACTACGAAATGAAATACACAAATTGACAGACATTGAGCATCCTCTGTCGGCAACTGAGTATATTAATATAGACAAAAGTGTTTCAACATTTGAAGATCTAACAATCGATGAAATTGTTAAATCAGCTACCAATCAAAATCAAAATTTAGATTCATATGACAGTGCATCGGAAGAAGATGAAACACCACATGTTACATCGGAGGAAATGAAAAATTGCATTGGGAAAATACAAATTTTTTTTAGAAAAAATGCGACAGATAAAGAAATGCTAAACAATCTTTTAGTTGTAGAAAAGGATATTAAAAAAATTAATATTGAAAAGAAAACTCAAACTACCATTTTAAAATATTTCCTATAAATTCAGTTCGAGTTTTAATGTAAGTGTGTGTCTGCTATGAGCAAAAATATCTATTTTATCCAAGTTTGTTTGTTGTGTTTATTTCAAACCTACACGAGGGGTCCTTAGGGCGGTTGATTTTTTAAGGGGTTCTAAAGCGCATTCACGTTACATCTGGAAAAAACTACTGGAGACTCCAGAATGTTAGATCCGTCGCCGCGCGAAAGGCCTGTGAGCCCTGGATCTTCACACTTCAGCCATGGTGTTTATTCTACTCGGAAACTTCTTTATATAGGATTGACGATATAAAACAGTAAGTGCATCTTAATTTAATTTCATAGTATCATTTGATAATTTAATTCCAGCAGAATTGAATTATATTACCTATTATTAAATAAAATGCATTATGATATTGAGTTTTACAATAGTAATAATACCATATCAAAGTTTATTTTTATCCATCGCATAATCTAATATAATTCGATATAGCGCCATAATTTTCTCGAACGGATAGTGGCATTATATCGGGTTTTGACTGTATATATCAGGTTATTTACGTACTTTTTTTTATAGAGTCTATTGTATAGTTGATTGTGAGCTGTTTTGATACTCTTTACATTAGTAATGGTAAATGGAGTAACTAAAATCAATTCAATTCGACCAAAAAATATCTTAAAGTAATTATTTCTGCGTCACCTTGACGTGGTGTAACCAAGTAAAAGAATCTGAGCCAGGTATTGCATGAAAATATTTCATCGTAGCAATATCATCTTGTTCTGAGAAAGCGATAACCCTTCCGATGTCAAATAACTTTTCATATTCCACTGCATAGTAAAAGTTCAGCTCAATATCAGCAACTTCGTACTATTTTTCACCAGAGGAAATCATATTTTAAAAACAGGAACAACGCAACATGCTGTTAAAAAAAATGTTTTATTCATAGAGCATCCTTTTTTTTTTTTTTTTTTTTTTTCCAGTGTGTCTGACATTTTTGTTCGGGTTAGATTTTAATTTTGTAAATTCAATTTTCAATTTATTTTCAATTTTGCAGTATTTTTTAACTGCATGTGTTTCTGTGTCCTCGTGCGAAAGAAGTTTTTCGAAACTTAAACTAATTAAAAATTATCTAAGATCGACAATGAGGAAATAAAGATTATCAAATTTGTCTATTTTGTCCATAGAAAGAAAAGTAGCTGCGACTGTTGACTTTGATGATGTTATCGACAAATTTAGCAAAGCGAAAGCACGCAAATATGTTTTATCTTTATGAGTACAGTTTTGATTATTTTATTTTTTTAAATTTCCATAAATAATTTTCTGATTTAAATTAAAATACTCCAAATATTTGTTTTGTTTTTAATTAAATATTTTAATTAATGCCCTTTCAATCGCTTAAGTATACTTTTTTAAGGTAAGGTGACCAGATTTTTGTAGTCAGTAGAAATTTGCCTCGCCGATCGCATCTATATCACTAGGACAAAAAAGAGATTCACTAGAAAAGGTTATAAATCTAAAAAGATCGTTCTGGAAAACGGGAGTCTGTTGTTGATGAAACATCCTACAAATATTTTCTGGAATCATGCAATACCGAAATCCAAGGCGCTGTTACCAAGAATAAATCTAACATTTAGACAAATGAAACACTAGTTAATAAAAAAAGTTATAAGAAAAAAAAAATCTTTACTTATATGTTTTAGCGAAATTTTAAAGTGGAGGAAATATTCGCAGAGAAAATAAATAAATAAGTCTATTTCTTCAGTTGGTATGGAAAGGTATTCGTTTTCAGCGTTGCTACAGGTGGAAGAAAGTAAAGGAATTTCTAAAGCAGATTATCTGTCCCAGGAGACCATGGTGCGAGAAGCTTCTGTTGATAACGTTGCACTGGACACTGTAAAAACTGGTACGACAGGTGTGGTAAAGGTTTCCTAGGGAAGGGGTATTGCATCCATTACCGGAAAGCTGTACTTTCGAGCATTCATTTAACGCGTTCTCGAATCAGTCGTGGACTTATTTTTTCGACTTGCTTGTTTATTATCTCGCTCTGTCAGTCGCAGCATGTAGTTGTTTCAACTATTAGTCTTAGTTACTTATTTTTTTTTATTTTACAATTATGGAGAAACTCAGCGATAGTGATTTGGATTTTCTCGATAATTTACTTGAAAATGACGATGAGATGCACTTCAACGGATACGAGGCAGAACACTTGTTCCATCCTGAAAGTTCTTTGCCGCCGATGCCGACACCTTCTCCGTTCCAGTTGCCCCAGCCTTCTCAGGAAAATGTTACTAGTTCTTTGGATATGAACTGTTTGAGTCAAGGCGATTTGGATTTTCTCGATAATTTACTTGACAATGACGAGGAGATGCACTTCAACGGATACCAGGCAGAACATTTGTTCAATCCTGAAAGTTCTTTGCCGCCGATGCCGACACCTTCTCCGTTCCAGTTGCCCCAGCCTTCTCAGGAAAATGTTACTAGTTCTTTGGATATGAACTGTTTGAGACAAGGCGATTTGGATTTTCTAGATAACAACTTACTTGACAACGAAGATGGGATGGATTTCAACGGATACCGCGCAGAACACTTGTTTGATCCGCATGCATCTATTCCGCCCTTTGAAGATAGTTCAATGCAAATGAGATCGCTTCAAGAATCTCCTGTACCCCATTGTAGTAAGGCTTTTTTAATAAATGGTGTTGTAGAAGATGGAAGAAACGATCAGCCTCCAAAAAAATTAGAATGCAATGCTTGTAAAAGAACTTTTTCGAGAAATAGTGATTTGAAACGACATATGACATCAGTGCATGGGAATGAGACTCTGCCATGTCCCATTTGTCAAAAATCTTTTTCACGGAAAGACGCTCTAACGCGTCATTTAAAAACCCACGAAAAGCTTCCCAAGAAGCGTCCTTTGGATGTATCAGACATGCCAAACTCAAAGAAATCCAAACAGCAGGTTGGGTCGAGCATGCAACAGACAGAAGAAGCTTTTGGCGGTGTGATGAGCACGTATCAATGTGATAATTCTGAAGGTTTTCTTGATGTAAAGTCTTTTTTAGAACATTTGGAGCCTGAAATTATTAATGATTGGACAAGCATTGCGAATACGCGGGAATTCAAAAGCAATTTTCGTCTTTTCTGTTTGTACGAAAAAACAACTAACGGAGATGTCGTCAGAGAAATCAAGTGCTTCAAAACGAGAAACGAAGTTATTCTCGCGTCCTCAGATCTTTCAAACATATATGCTAATAAATCAAAAAGCCTACTTAAAGAATCGGAAGATTTTGAACAAAAGGATTCAGGGTGGTCACTCGTGGAAGTACAATATTTAGAAATGAGAGTGAATCGCTACAACCTACTGCGTGCATCCCACTATATTGAATTGCCGAATTTGATAAAAAACAAGCACGCCATAGTTAATGTGAAAAATAAAGACAATATGTGTTTCAAGTGGGCTGTTTTATCGGCTCTGCATCCAGCAGATAATCATGCAGACAGACTCTCAAATTACACTCAATTTGAAAATTCTCTAAACTTTTCAGGAATACCGTTTCCGGTACAAGTATCAGATATTGGAAATTTTGAAAGAATGAACAATTTATCTGTAAATGTGTATTACTTAAACAATCAACTCCAAACTTGTCCACTGCGTATCAGCGAAAAGAACTGTCCTCGAGAAATAGACCTCCTGTACATTAAAAATGATAACAAAACTCATTATGCGTGGATAAAGGACATATCACGTCTCGTGTCCTCACAAATTTCGAAGAAGGATAAGAAGTTCGTTTACCGTCGTTGCTTAAACTCATTCGGAAAACCGGAACTGCTTACCAACCAAACACAAGAGATTATGCTCCGAGCACGACTGCGCCTTGGTAAAAATGCCTACAGAAAAAGAAAACGTTTTAAAATTTGAAAATATAAAGAATCAACAAAGGATCCCATTCATGATTGTAGCCGATTTTGAGGCCTTAACGGAAAAAATTGATACTTGCGAACCTAACGCGACCAACTCGTACAATATGCCATATCAAAAACATAAAGCGGTATGTTTCGCGTACTACATCATTTACGAATATGGATTGTACAAACCTCCTGTCATAGGCGTAATCTGGGGGGGGCAAGGGGGGGCAATTGCCCCTGCAGTTGTAAAAGTTGCCCCCCTAGTCTAAAAAGTCAGGGGGCAAAGTTATGATTTTGAACACAAATCATGCATTTAGAACTCAAATATACTATCAGATTCTAAAAAAAAAAGAAAATCCCCTGCAGAAATCAACAAAAGAATAGAGTCACAGAAGCTTTTCAACCCAACAGGAACGATGGCAGATTCTACCAAATGGCCAAGCTAGATAATTTCTCAGGAAAGCAAAAATCAAGGGGCAGCGATTTTAAACTTGTCTGAAATCAATTGTTCGGCGTTAGAAAAAAAGACCTGTTGCTGTAAAAAGTGAGCAAAAAGAGGTCATTTTCACAGGCGATGACGCAATTAGAGTTTATGTCATCCGGGGCAAACCATAATTAGTGTCGTGTGCATGGGCGCCCATAGTATTTTCCAAGGGGGCAAACTTCAAAAAATTTTTCTAGAGGGGGCAAAACTTTTAACAAATTTAGTTCTGTTTTTGCCATTTGTTAACATCATGTGACATTAACCTAGAACTTTAGGGGGGGGCAAGTTCCCTACCTTGCCCCCCCCCTTATGGGCGTCCATGGTCGTGTGCCCCCTCGCATGGAGCCGCGCCCCATCCCAAGAAACTATAACTGATTTTGGCATTCCTTTTAGAATGTCTCCCGGTGCTTGTCTCCGCCTTTAGTTGCCGCCCTGTCACAGATTGGGGCCAGTTTCTCATTTATATTTTAGTGAACCTAATTTTGGTGTTTGAAGGTCAGTAGCAGAGAGACAACAACGTTATTGTGTGATCGTGCACAACTTACTTGACACACGACTAATTGCGTATTCAAATGCGACGCAGTTTAAGAGAACAAGAAACGGTCTGCGATTTTATTATATCTGCTGCCAGGGGAAACTAGGGGCACGTGCCCCAGACTTGGTAGAGGGCTCCAAAATAAGTTATACGGTTCCATGGGAGGAGGCCGTTCTATTTGGTTCGTCGTGAGAGATAAACTCTAGTTGCAGTACTATCTAAGTCAGTATTTCGATACCTTTAACCCTTTTAGATTTTCATGCATTAGAAAAATATAGCAACAAATCACCTCATTACTTCCTGCTAACAGCGTTGCTCCCAGCAATACTGAGAAGCAATGTTCGACACAGAAGGGGAACCTTCACAGCTATTGTTTATAACGATCTGCTGATGTGCATACATGGGCACCCATAGTAATTTTCCTAGAGGGGGGGGGCAAATTTCAAACTTTTTTAGTTCTTTTTTTGCCATTGTTAACATCATGAGATATTAACCTAGAACTTTAGGGGGGGGGCAAGTTCCCTACCTTGCCCCCCTTATGGGCACCCATGTGTGCATATAATTCTATTTTCTAGCATTTCAAAAAAGTCTAGCTAAGATAATATCTCAGAATATTAGTTTCTTTAGTACATAGTATATGTGCATTCACCTAATTTATATACCCCTCCCCTTTTTTTTTCGTGAAAACGTCTTCAACTCAAAACCTTCCATAATTTATCAGGGGTCAGTCCAGGAATATTTTCCAGGGTCCAATTTTTGTAAAAACTGCATATTTTTGTGAATTTCAATGCTTAATTTTGTGAATTTCAGCACTTATTTTTGTGAATTTTCAAACCAAATTTTAATAAAAGTCACTTTTTCTTTTTGTTAATTGATGAAACACATTAAAATGTAGGGTAAAATGCCAATGAAGGACATTTTTAATCGACTGTATTTTTGTGACGGGGTTCCATTTAAATCGATTGTAATTTTGTGAAAGAGCCACAAAACGGACCCAATTTTTGTTTGTATCGACCCCTGTCTCCCGCATATGCCGAGCTTTTGGTTAATGAAATCACGCTAAAAGTCGTTCCAGCTCCTCAAATTATTAAATATCTTTTTCCACATTACTTTTCTAAGCATATTTACAATACCACCCCCCCAAATAAATAAATAAATAAAAATAAAAGATAAAATAAAAAAATAAATAAATAAAAATAACGTACTGGACTCTTAAAAATTTAAAATTTTCTGTCCGAGTCGAGGAAAAACACGAACATTGAGCTCAGAATGCTGTAAATTTAACAGGCTGCTAACATTAAATAAAGTGCCACGGGAAGAGAGGTTACAGAAAATAGAAAATGTGCAGTGCAATCAGTTTCGTTGTAATGTATTTCAAACCTCGCAAGAGAAGAGGCTTTTTAACAAGGCATAAAACGATCGTTTTTTTTTTTTTTTGGACCTACAAACTAAACTTAAGAACATGTCATCACTAAATGACCATTAAGATTCTGTGAAAAATTGGAGTGATTTAAATGCCGAACGCGGCCCTTTTATCTCCCGTTAACTCAAAAATCAGCCACATCTGTGTTCACTTAAATAGACTAGGACCAGTTTTTCCCGCAAGCATATCAACTTTGTGAGAGAAGGGAGCTTTAAAAATTTTTGTATGTAACATGATGTTTTATATTTCAAGTCTGTTGTTAATCTTTCGCTACCTGGTTGGGGGGAAAATACCGACAAAGAACTCGGGAGATGTCCAAGAGGGTTGGAGGGACTATTGAATGAGCTGCAAAGAATGGATTACAAAGAGCTAAGCTAAATAGGTAAATGATGTCTGTGTGTCAAGTTTGGTTAAGTTAAATGAATTTTACCAACCGAATATCTGTATCTTGCAGTGGAATATTAACTTGTTTTGTGTATGAGTACAGGTAAGTAGTTTTCGTAATTTTTGTGTCAAATCGGTAAATTTTAAATAAAGATTGAGCATTAGTCTGGAGAAAATACTACAATGTACTGATCATTTGGTTTTTTTGTCAGGAATTCGTTAAGGAGAAGACATCCATTATAGTTGCGTTTTGAGGGGGAAAATGTAGTTTTGTTTAAATTAAAAATGATGCCTCTTCTTACTTATTGGAAAAGCCCTTTGAAAATCAAAGTCGGCCGCTTCAGTTTTTGTTGACCGTCAAATGTTTCTTGACAGTCAAGTCCTGCTAATGTCCAGTGGCTGTGGAGTTTTTTTTTTTTTTTTTTTTTTTTTTTTGTAGTGAACACATAGATTTGCAATTTCCAATCCTTCCAATGAACTTTGTTTTGGACGTACACACAGACTCTACCGCTAAAAGCTGATTCGGTCCCCAGTGGTACCAGTGGCTGTGGAGTTGGTTTTATAAAAGGGAAAAAAAAGTAATCCCTTTTATCTATTTTATTAATTATATTTTTGCACTATTTACTTTTTGTTTTCAAGAGTTAAAAATAACTGATCTCAAATTTCATCCGTTTAAGTACAGTATTTATTCCATTGTTATAGAAGAAATATTTTATGATTGATTAATGACTATGTCATTTCATCTCTCGCCCCCTTTATTGAAAATTGTCCGAAAAATGTGTCCCAAAAATGCGACATAAAAGTAAGAATAAATTGTTGAGTAATGAATTGTTTATTTTTTTATATATGTCTTATCCTCCTGAATTCTGTATCCCTCAATAAACACTTATCTATTTAACTGTAACTGTGCTTGCGCACGCATTCTTTTTACTTCTTCTATACCTTTTTCACTTAGCGTAAATACGGGTTAAGACTCCTTAGAAAGACCTCCACGGAGGGCACCCCAACCATAGGCCTAGAGCCTACGCGTAGCTAATCTGTCGTAATCCCGCAAACACAAACAAATATAGTTTTTCCCTTCTTGATGTTACCTTGTTATGTGATGTGCCTGTTTCTTCCGTTCTAATAATATGTTATGTTAAAATCCCACGTTTACTATGTTTGTGCCATAACTCTGCTAACATTTCTAAAAGGTTATGGACACCAGATGGATTAATTTATTTATCTGCTGATTTTTAACGTTCGTTTCAAGGCTGCATCATTCATCTTCAAAATGGCGACTGGAACTTGGCGAATTGAAACGCTGAATAAAGATAATTACGAAACATGGTAAATGCAAATGAAAGCGCTTTTAATAAAGAATGATGCCTGGATTTATGCATCAGGTTCAAAGCCTAAATCTGAAGTTTTGGAAAATGACGAAAAATCGCAAGAAGAGTTCGATACGTGGGTCTCCAAATGGACGAAAAAGCAAAAGCAGATATAATTCTATGTAAATCGCCATCTGAACTCGAACAAATAAAAAATTGTGACACTTCATCAGATGTCTTGAAAAAACTAGGAGAAATCTATCAGTCTAAAGGACCTGCTCGTAAAGCTGCGTGATGAAATCTTTAATTCAATATAAAATACCCGACTCGTCTAATGGAATTCACGACCATTTGAGAAAATTCTTCGACATAGTGGACAGACTTTCAGAAATGGATATCTAAATAGACGACGACTTGCTGACTGTAATGCTGTTATATAGCCTCCCTTCTACTTTCGACAATTTCCGATGTGCTATGGAATCAAGAGATGAGCCTCCGAAGCCAGAAATACTCAGAATCAAATGCCAGGCGTAACGATGATAGACAAGCGGAAGACTCAGGTGCTTTCGTGGCTGCTCCTAGAAAACATGCGTCTAAAAATAAAAATTATGGAAAATACTCGGGCCAGCCGACTCATAAAATTAAGGATACATCAAGAATAACTTGTAAAAGGTATAAACGCATCGAGCACTGGGCTACCGAATGTGAAAGTGGAAAAATGAATAATTTTAAACATAAGCCTAACAGCATGGATTCTTATCCACTCGGATGACTCGCCAATAGAGTTACCATGCGAAATACAGCAACCCTACGCCCCTAAAGCTCTCTCAACAATATCCAATAACGAAAAGCAAAATTTTTGGTGTGTTAAGATAGATACTAAAAATTATATAAGTTACTTCAGTGATCATCGACCCACTTTTGCATTTGCAAGGAAAGACCAGGAAACCCTCCTACTTCCAGTCGATGACATAAATGTAAAGGAAGAATATAAGAAAAAGAAAAAGGGGTGACAGATAAAATGACAGTCCATTAATATCGTTTTAATATGGCAATAATGAAACTAAAAAAGTAGGGGGGTTCAGGGGGGTCTCCCTTGACGAAGCTCAAAGACCGAATTTATAGTTTATATATATATATATATATATATATATATATAAGTGAAACCTCTCTGAGCGGCCACCCACTGTACCGAGAATATTTGGCCGCTCGGAGGGGGTGGCCGCTCTCAAGAGTTTTATTTACTATTATAAGATAATTGCTATAATGCGTAATATAAACAAGTCTCCTTCCGTAAATGCGTAATATAAACAAGCACATATTCCTTATTTAAAATGAAATATAAAACTTATCTAAGGAGAAAATAGTACTTTATTTAATGCTTTCTTACATTTTTTTGAAAAAATGATACAATTTGTGTCCGTTTTAAGTTTTTACTTTTCTTTGAAACAACCATTTTTTCTAGTTCGTTTTTTACTTTAAAAATCGGATCTTTAACTGGTTAGTTTGTAACCGCTTCCGAATTTTCGATAATTTCATCGATTTTCCCTAAAGTCACTTGTGTTGAAAGTTTAGCTTGCTCGCTATTACAAACATCGAGAAATTCCTCGTCAGACACGGAATTAGCCCCTGAAAGGGGGACAAAAATTCATTTGTAGGACAATTTCAATACCTGATTGTCCAAGTGATTACCCATCTTAAGGGTGTGGGGAGAATACAAAAGAGATATAACAGATTCAATTCCATGTATTCCTGGGACTTATATTCGACATAAGCCTGACCTTGAGTTTTTCCGCTCAAAATTACAGCATGGAGTGAGTAAAATTTCCTGAAAAATGAGATGGGCGATGAGGTGGCCGTTTAAGGGGGTCGGGTGGCCGCTGATAGAGGTTATTTAACATCAAGTCTATGAGTCAAAAAATCCGTGCCATGAAAAATTGGCCGGGGTGACCGCTCGGAGAGGTTTCACTATATATATATATGCATGTGTGTGTACGGGCACGCATACATGGACTTTCATTTAAAATGACTTTTGCCCCCCCCCCCCCCCCCCCCCAGTTTCGAAGCCCAAGTTACGCCCATGCCTCCTGTAGTGTATAGAGGGAAAGACGCAACACAAGTTTTTATGAAGATGCTAAGTGAGGAAGCGTCAGAAATTGAAAAGATTTATAAAACCGCCAAGCCCATAGAAATTTTGTCAGAAGAGCAAAAAAATCTTCATAAAAGAGCGGATAGTTGCTATTTGTGTGGTGGTAATTTTAGTGAGAAGAACAAGAAAGTTTTTGAGCATGACCATATTACGGGTAAATACACAGGTGCTGCTTGCAATAATTGCAATTTAAAATTTAAGTTGCCAACATTTATACCGATTTTCCTGCACAATCTCACGGGGTATGACTGCCATTTCATCGTAAAAGAGTTGGGGTTTGATGAAAAAAGAATATCCTTAATAGCAGAAAACGAAGAAAAATATATAAGTTTTAGCAAGCAGGTAGGAAAGCTTCAGCTCAGATTTTTGGATAGTTTCCGATTCATGGCGTCCAGTTTAGAATCCTTAGCATCTTATATGCACAAAGAAGACTTCAAATTCATGCATTCTTTCCGAGATCATCAGTGGATCTATTATTAAGAAAAGGGGTCAATCCATACGATTACATGGACGACTTTGACAAGTTTAATCAAGATTCGCTACCTACAAAAGAAGAGTTCTATAGTTATTTGAACGAGTCAGAAATTTCGGATGAGGATTTTAATCATGCACATAGACTCATCCATCAATGTCCGCCACCGCGCCACTGGTCCAGAACCCGCCAAAGCCCTCTACTCATTGTAAACAATTATTAGTTAAATACTGCAAAATCTGTAAACATTAGGTGCCTTCTTTTTGGCTTAAATAAGCATATCTCTGTATTCAAAAACAGTTTGATATATTTAGATTCTTTATTTTAGATTTTATGCTTTACTGTTTTATATTTATTTAAAAACAACTTCTTTCAATATGAATGTAATTCTTTAATTGTAAGAAATATTAATTGTATATAGTTTCTCTACGTCTTTAATGGTACATTTTTGTGTAAATCAGACCTAAGCCCTCGTTCTTTGAATATAAATATAATATTTAATAAATCAAATATGGAAATTTTTGTCCATTAATTTCATCATAAGTGCTTATAATTTAAAGAATACTGAAATTTGAAGAAAAACTGAATTATATAAAATGTCTGTAAAGAACATAAATTGTATCTTACAACTAATCACATAAAAGTTCCAGAAACTAAAAAGCAATTTACTAAAAATGGAATAAGTTTACCTTGAGCGAGACTTTTTTTTTATTTTATAAATGTTTAAATCAGTATTCTATTATTATTATTATTAGTTTTTGGTAATTTTCTAATCTAATGGGTATCAATCTTTGGATTGCTACCTCAAATGGGGTCGAAAAAAATAACCCTCGGATCACAAGGTGGATTTAAACGGAATCGAAAGGTACCGAAATATTTTTCCTCTAAAAACAGGTTTCCGTCTTCAACAGAATGAACCATTTCCTTTCAAAACAAATTTAAGTTTAAGGTTCAAATGGTTTAGGTATGTTTTAATATGCGAAGTGTAGGTAGTTAAAAGTTTTAAATGTACTGAGTTATGTTATCATTATTTCTATATGCTTTGGGCCAGCCAGTACCAGCAAAATAGAATGAGTTTTAGTTTCGCGCGAACTAATTTACCAATTTTCTACGAACCAGTATATACAGACTATTTTTCGATTTTACCAAAATGTGAAAGTAAAAAAAAAAAAAAAAAAAAAAAAAAAAAAAAAAAATTAATAGAATTTTTCCAGATTCTTTTTCAGTTGTGAATGTTAGCTTTAAAATGTAATTTTCGGTTAAAAAATACAATTTTAAAAGAGGGGCCCCAAACTCGGAGACCGCCCCGGGCCTCACTTAGCGTTAGTTCGCCACTGCATAGCTCTCTTTGTAAAATCAAATAAATACAGAAAGCTTGCTAAAGAAAAAATCTGATGTGTCCAACACATGACTTCCTTGCACGTCTATTAATTGAAAAATGTGTTTTACGCACTTCCTCTAAACTTATTTGTTTGAAAGAGATAAAATATCAATAATAGTAAGGTTTAGCGATTTCTAGCCAAATATTTCGATATCGCCAAGCTGAGTTCAATTTGAAAGATTTCCTTCTGACACTTTATTTGGCGATATTTCACCAAAAGCCGACAAACTTGAGATAGCTTGCGAGATTTTGGGGATAGCCAAAGTAGTCATTGACCACAGACTTTCAATGAATTGAATGCATCCATACACCTTAATGTATTTAAAGTCATTTGGCTCACCCTGTAAATAAATTCCCAGTCGATTGCTGTCAAAAAAGATATTGAAAACTGTTAGATATTATAATATAGTTCTAATACAAAAGTTCAAAATTCTACGGGTTAAAGTTTTAGAGTTATACAAAATAGGAAATAATTTTTGGCGCCAAATTTGGCGATATTTCGCCTAAACTCGTCAATGTCGACGACATTTGGCGAGACTTTAAGCATGGACCAACAATGACAGATTATCGCCAAATTTGGCGATATTTCGACAAAACTCGCCAAGAATGATGACAAATGGCGATACTTTGGGCATGGACCAAATGACTGACTATCGCCAAATTTGGCGACATTTCGGCAAAACTCGCCATGGTCGAGGACAGACGGCGAGATTTTGGGCATGTACCAAACAATGACTGACTACAATTGTATTATATTGAAGATGTCCATAGACATTAAAGTACTGAAATTCTTTTCGGTGGTCCTGTAAAGAAACTCTCCGGTAGATTGGAACCAAAAATCGAGATGCACAACTAGATGTTACAACAATCTTATATATGAAATTTCATAATAGTTTTTGAGATTTGAGAGTTAAATATGCACACACGTACACCAAAAGTCGCCAAGCTTGGTGACTTTTGGCATAGTTCTTGAGGGAGGCACGTGACCGTGGTTGGACCATTACCTAACTTATGTGGTAGGACGGTATTGTGCTTGAAATGGATGAATGCCCCTAAAATTGCCATTGACCGTAATGTATTGGAAATCTTTTGAGTGTTCCTGTAGCAGAACTGTAAATGATAAAGACACTTTTTTTAATGGAGAAATTCATTTTCTAACTCTTTACAGCATATATCACTTCTGAGTCGTTTGAAATAGCCCAATACCTCTAAAAAACGCTTTGATGAATTTCGGCTCATAGAGCGTAATGTATTTCGAATCTTTTAGGCGGTTCTGTAGATAAACTATCCAGTCGAAAGGGGAGGTGCACAAGTAGATGTTCCAACAATCCTAAATATGAAGTTCAACATTCTACACCTAATAGTTTTTGAGATTTGTGAGTTTAATGAATTTCGGCCCATTGAGCGTAATGTATTTCGAATGTTTTGGGCGGTCCTGTAGATAAACTATCCAGTCGATTGGAACCAATAGGGGAGGGGCACATCTAGATGTTACAACTATCCAAAATATGAAGTTTCGACATTCTACGCCTAATAGTTTTTGAGTTAGGCGAGTTTAATGAATTTCGGCCCATAGAGCGTAATGTATTTCGAATCTTTTGGGCGGTCCTGTACATAAATTATGCATTCGATTGCGACCAAAAGGGGAGGTGCACAACTAGATCATAGAACAATCCTAAATATCAAATCTCAACATTCTCCGACCAATAGTTTTTGAGATATGCGAGTTACATACGTACGTACGTACAGACGGCATGGAAAAACTGACCACAATAGACTCGCCGCTGGTCAAAATGAGTTGCAGACGCGTTAATATGATCGTGCATGCTAGACTACGATGACATGCACCGAAAAAATTCTTAAAATTAAATTTAGAGGTAGTCAAAATCGGTTTTTATGTCGAAATTTGGCCCCCAAAATTTTTCGGGATCACATTACTTCCTTATACTACGTACAAGGAAGTAAAAAGCAGCTAGCTTGTCTCTTTGCAAAAGCAAATTGATGAGAAAAAAACACAAATGCTAAATCTATAATAGAAAATCTTGTATACATAAATGTTATTTCCTTGTGTTCATTTCGTTTATTTATTTTATCTCTTCTTTCTTTTTATATGTTCTATCATTAAAAATTATGGCATATTTTTATGAAATAAACTCGTGATTTTGCAACTTAACGTTGAGAAGTAAGTAGTTATTCAGAATTAATAGGGTCATTAAAAAGTCATTGATTTCCATTTCTTACAAGCTGTATGAACCCTGCTCATGTTTTAATAGTTTTCTTTACAAAACATTACGTGACCAAAAATTGCGTTTATTATTTGTTTTATATATTCTATTTGTTGTGCTAAAATCCACCTTTTTTGAAGTTTTTTCATTATGCGTATAACGTATTATATTGTACTAGCTGAAGCACCCGTTCTTCACACGGAATGGATATTGTTAAACCAGCAAATGTAAGTGGAAAATAAGTAAATAAAAACACACATATTTTGGATATACATTTAATCGCCTACAAAAACTGTTTTACAATATTCGTCAGGGGTATTCTAACTATACTTAAATGTTTAAATGCTGTTGCAATGTGCGCCATATTCTGAGAGTCAGCCGTATTTGTCTTCTAGCTCCATAAAATACTTCTTCAAAATCGAAATCTATGTCAAAATCGCCTACTAAAATTGTTTTAAAATCTTCGCCAGGCATTTTCCAGGAAATGTGAAAAGAACGTTTGGGGCCTTCACCCCTGTTTGGGTGGGAATTCTAAGAAACCCTGAAAATGATTTTTAGGTATTGTTGTTAGTTCCATTTTAAAGCAAGAATTTTACGTCTATCGCTTTTCCTCAGAGATATGAAGGAAAATGTGAAAAGAGCGTTTGGGGTCCTCACGCCTGTTTAGGTACGAATTCTAAAAAATCCTAAAAATGACTTTCAGATATTTGTATTAGTTACATTTTAAAGCAAGAATTTTTCGATTATCTCTTTTCTCCCCCGAGATATGAAGAGAAACGTGAAAAGAACGGTTTAGATCCCCCACTCTCGCCTGCGTTCGAATTTTTAAAAATCGCTTCTTAAATGGCGCCTCGGGCACGAAAGCCATGAGCTCCTAAAATTTCATATCTGTATCTCCGGTAGATTCAGCTGAGCGCTGATTGTCAGTCATTCATTCAGTCAGTGTGTCAGGACATCTCCCTTTATATAGAGATGCATTTTTGCATGCCGTGGGAAAAAAAAAAAAAAAAAAAACATGCTGGTGGTTTGTCACGTGACTCATTCAATTAAGATTTCGTAACATAAAATGAAACCGTCTTAACATTTATTTCAAATTCGCCTGTAAAAAAGGGATAGGTATCTGATATTTTACACTCTATAACAAATAAATCGACGCACCAAGAAGGAGGTGTCGATTGAGACGAAAATTGGTAGATAGGAAGACAATGTACAGAATAGTAAATGATTAAAATTTCAGAACAATTGAATAATTTATTTCAGAGTTACAGTAACAAGATCAATAAGGTGTTGACCGGCCGCTAGCCTGGATACAAGCTGCCACACGGCGTGGCATAGACCGATAAAGCTCCCGGATGGTCTCCTGCGGTATTTCCTGCCAAATTCGCTCCAATTGTCGAACGAGGTCATCAACAGTCCGTGCCAGATGCAATTGCCTTCCCATCATAGCCCAGACATGCTCGATAGGAGAGAGATCTGGCGATCTGGCAGGCCAAGGAAGAGTTTGACAAGCTTGCAGACAGTTTAGAGTGTAGCGACCTCTATCAAATAAATATTTTGTAAGGCTTGTGTTACATGCAGCGCCACCCCAAAAGCTAAGTACTTCAACTTCTACTCCAAGAATGTTTTGCGCGCTCTTTCGCAGTGGCGTAGCTAGGGGGGGCAAGGGGGGACATCTGTCCCCGGGCGCAGTACCAAAGGGGCGCCAAATCGATGTTACGAAATTTTAGAAGAAAAAAAAGGAGTTGTGTTTGTATTTTTATTTGTTGACAGAAAAAGAAAAAAAATAGAACAATCACAAATGAATTTTTTATAAAGTTATAATCAAACTTTTCACAATGACTTGTACAGGAAATGTTTGTAGCTATTTCAGAAGATTTTCTTTGGAAATCGAGTTGAGCTTCCCCATTCCTTTTTTCTTCTCTCTTGAGGGCTTCTGTGTCGTGTAACTGCGTTTTTTATATTTGGCCATTTCTGTCTCTGACTATATTCCTAGGATGTTCCAGAATTCTTGTTTACAGTATTTTATCAAGGTCAAAACATTACTCAAGTTTTCCCAAACTTTTAGAATGATCTTGGAGGATTTCGTTTGGGATATTTATGGTGTTACAAATCAAACTTTTATGCATTAGCCATGGTAAAAAAAAAAAAAAGCCTATATATATGATTAATCGGTAATAGAGAATGGCATTCTCAAACCCAAAATACTCTCTTAAATTCAGATCAAGTTTTTCTCAGTTTTGAGTTCAAAATAGCGCCTCTCCGAAGATGGCGCCCCTTGCTTACTGTGTCGGGGCGCTCCTGTGTACGATCCACCCGTTTGGTAATTAATAACGCAACTTTTAATATAACTCTTATTAGTATAATAAAATGCAGTATTATTTCTAATAAGAACGTATAAAAGATTCACCGATCACTATACTAGTGTAAAATTATTCTTTTTAAATTATTTAAACAATCTGGTATTTTAGATAAATTTAAACTTGATTTATAACATTCATTAATAAAAATTTATTCTTTATACAATCATTATCAAAAATCAAAGCTGGAATCATTAAAGCTGTGGCCCACAGTTCAGTCTTCAAATTGAACATGAGGCAAAATATTTTTCAATAACCCGTGTATGTTTATCTAGAAAGTGCAAGAAATCAGTCGTAAATTTTTTGACTCCTCAGTTACCTTGTTGCCGGAAGACTATCGTCCAGAGGTTTCAGTGTATTCATTATGTCTACGCGTAGACCACCTATTATGTACTATCATCCGGTACTTGAGTCATAAATTACGTTCTGGATGCAGTGGCGGCTCATCCATTTGAGGAGATGAGTACGTGAAGCCCCAAAGTAAAATATCTACACTGCTGGCCATCGTAAATGCAACACCCTGAAGGAAGCATGCAAATAATATGAAATTTACAACATGCATTAGCTGAGGTGAGATATGCAAATGATTAGAATTTCAGCGCAGACGCACATCAAGCGCGCCTGTGGCGCCACCTCAAAGCGCTATTTAAGGCTTGGAGATTTCGACGGTTTCAAGTACAGCAATTGTGTTTTTCTTGCTTTTTTTTCAAAAAAACGATAAATTATGCCTCGTAGGAAACAACGATCATCTTTTGATCAAGTATCCGAGTTTGACAGAGGAAGGATAGTGGCATACCGAGATTGTGGGTTATCTTTCAGGGAAATCGGTCGTCGTATTGGACGAAACCAAACAACTGTGATGCGGATATGTGATCGTTGGGTGCAGGAGGGTACGACGGACAGACGTGATCGACCTCAGTGCACCACGTCACGTGATGACAGGCAGATTGTACGCATGGCAGTGACGGACCGCTCAGTCACATCACGAACCATATCACAGCAGATTCAGTCTGTAACGCATCATCCAGTGTCTGCGCGTACCATTCGACGTCGTTTACAGCAGAATGGTCTGTCCGCAAGACGTCCGTTGCTTTGTCTACCTCTGACGCGGAACCACAGACGTCTCCGCCGCCAATGGTGCGATGAAAGAAGGATGTGGACGACAGAATGGAATGAAATTCTCTTTACTGAGAGTCACGCTTCTGTATGCAACACCACGACGGTCGGATTCGAGTCTGGAGACACCGTGGAGAGAGGATGCTGAACAGCTGCATTATGCACCGTCACACTGGTCCTGCACCGGGTATTATGGTATGGGGCGGTATCGGATATCTCTCTCGCACTCCTCTAGTACGCATTGCCGGTACTTTAACCAGCCAGCGCTACATCTCCGAGGTGTTGGAGCCAGTTGTCCTTTCTTACCTTCAGGGCTTGCCAACAGCCATATTTCAGCAGGATAATGCACGGCCACACGTGGCACGCATTGTCCAAGGGTTCTTCGTCAATCACCAGATTGAATTGCTTCCCTGGCCGGCGCGCTCTCCGGATCTTTCGCCGATAGAAAACATGTGGTCCATGGTTGCTCAACGACTGACCCAGAGTTCATCCCCAGCTGTCACACCAGATCAACTTTGGCAACGTGTGGAAGCTGCTTGGTCTGCTGTACCCCAAGAACACATTCAAAGTCTCTTTGAATCAATGCCGAGGCGTGTGGCAGCTGTGATCTCCAACAACGGCGGCTACTCTGGGTACTGATTTTGGCAGGAACCACGCTTCATAGAATGCTGTAAATTTAATCATTTGTTACTTGGTCAACATGTTATCTACACAATAAATTTTGTTGTGATATCTCTTGTTTTTCTTGGTGTTGCAATTTGGGTGGCCAGCAGTGTATATAAATAAAATTAAACTTTTCTGTACACTTCTTGGAATTCAAAAATTTTAAAATGTTTGTCTGTCTGTCATTCTGTCCGTGACTCTTTTTTGTTTAAGTATCACGTAAAAACGAGTGAAGCCAATGATATGAAATTGGGTGTCATGATAGATGGTCACTCAACTTAAAACATAAGCGTCGAATTTTTAAAAAATCTTCATTAGATTTCGAGATTTTGTGAAAATCCTTTCAAACTGCGTAAATTTGTGTTCCAGCATCACGTAAAAACGACCGAAGCGATTGAAATGAAATTTGGTATCATGATTGGTGGTCACTCAACTTAAAACATTGTCGTCGAATTTTTAAAAAATCTTGATTAGATTTTGAAATTTTGCGAAAATTGTTTCAAACTGAGTGAACTTTTGTTCACGCATTACATAATAATAACTAAAGCGAATGATATGAAATTTTGACACATGATGTTGCTCAACATAAAGTATAGGTGTCCAATTTTTTAAACATTTTGATTAGATTTTGAGATTTTGTGAAAATTCTCTCAAAATGCGGTTATATTTCTTGAAGTATCGCGTAATAACGACTAATACGAAATTTGGTGATATGATAGGTAGTTGCTAATCTTAATTTATAGGTGTTGAATTAAAAAAATATTTTGATTACATTTTGAGATTTTGTGAAAATCGTTTTAAAATGCTGAAATTTTTGTTCCAGCATCACGAAATAAAGACTGCAGAGAATGAAACGAAATTTGGTGACATGATAGGTTTCAACTCAACTTAAATTCTAGGGTTCCAATTTTACAAAAATGTTGATTAGATTTTGAGATTTTGCGAAAATTATTTCAATATGCGGAAATATTCGTCCGCACATCACATAATTACGACTAAAGCGAATGAAATAATATTACTAATTTACTCTCTAACCTGTAATATTTTAACAATGTACATAGGGCCGTGGTAGCCCAGTGGTTAAGGCGTTGGACTCGTAACCGGAAGGTTGAGGGTTCGATACCGGCATACCACTAAAGACCACAGTGTACATGCGGTGTACGTGCACGTTAAATCCTTGGTTCCGAAAGTCCTCTCAGCGGTCGCTAGCAGTTTCCGAGGGGTGCCAATATTCAGAAGCCCCCCCCCCCCCACCTTCTGATGAGGTTCCAAATTGTGGCGGGAAATTCCGGGAAGGACGCATATGTAGCTCTAAGCGACACATTCAGTGACGCGAGCTGTCCTCTCCTGGCAAATAAACAATATACATAAAAATTATAACTTCGCTTTCTTTACTTTGGCAACATTCTACATCCATTCTGTGTACTCCTACAATGCTAACGAAAGTTCTTGCTTTTTGAAATTTGCATTCATTTTTTTTTTTTAATACTAACCCGTCAACGGCGGGTACTTCAGCTAATATAAAATAAACACATTGACAAATTATTATTTTTTTTAAATATTAAGTACACTTCTAGATTTTTGTGAATTTAAAACGTCAGTTTTACTCTCTTCCCCCACTATTATTAAAATACTCTTATTATGGCTAACGCACTGTAGTGTAGGTTCTACAGTACAGCCTTTAATCGATCGCTCGTGCGAACGGAAAAATTCCCTTCTGATCCGCTCTCTGAAAACAGAAGCGGAGAGAATTGAGAAGCAGTACGGCTCTTCTGATATCATTCCGTTCGCACATTTTCGGTGTGGACAAGGGACATTTTTTGCGGTTATCTCTTCCGGATTTTCCCTTGGTTTGTTACGTTCGGTTAGTTAATCCATTTTTATTTCATTTTCTTATTATTTTCTTCATTTCTATCCTTTTTCCACTAAAATATTTTTTTTTAGAAACTAGTGTAAATAATTAAGATGGGAGCAAAAGAAGTGTTTCGGAGCTAAAGCAGGGACAATTTTCAATACTATCCTTTGACAAAAAATTGAAATAAAATGAATCAAGACTTGTACCTTTGCTAACACTTATCTTGGTGACGAAATGACACGTAAGACAAAATATTACTTGTTTTCTTTCAGTTGCGTGCATTGTTTTCCTTTAACTGCTGGAAACGCAAATATATTTTAATTTGTAAGGTGCGTTGTATCTGCCTATTTAATTTTCGACATTTGTTTTGTGAACCTCCATTTAAGTAACCCACGAGCCGCCACTGTCTGGATGCTCTCTCGGGGACATTTGAAGAGAAGTGAATGTCAACGTGAGATATTTTTTTCTCATATGATTCTCCTTAGTCTTTCATTCCTTATATAGTAATAATCTGCTGTACTCGTCTTTTTAAAAAGCTGCATATTTAAATAGAAACTGCTTTAAAGTCTGCGTTTCTGGTTCTCCTTCCCAAGAGAACCTTCAAGTTAAGGTAAGAAATATTGTACTTTTGCAGTTTTCTATATTGCTGAATGCTAATTATGATTTTTTGAAATAAAAATGCGTGTTTAAAATTTTTCAGTGCTTAAGGTTGTTCTTTTAATTATATTTTTACAAGTAATAATGCAAGAAATAATACAAGTTTTGAGCATCTTCTCGGAAAAAAAAAAAAAAGTTGATATCAGTAACTGGAAAAGAATTCAAAATGTCTTATATTTCAAATGCCAGAAAAAAAAATCTGATGTGTCCAACACATGACTTCCTTGCACGTCTATTAAATAAAAATGTTTTCTACGCACTTCCTCTAAACTTATTTGTTTGAAAGAGATAAAATATCAATAATAGTAAGGTTTAGCGATTTCTAGCCAAATATTTCGATATCGCCAAGCTGAGTTCAATTTGAAAGATTTCCTTCTGACACTTTATTTGGCGATATTTCACCAAAAGCCGACAAACTTGAGATAGTTTGCGAGATTTTGGGGATAGCCACAGTAGTCATTGACCAGACTTTCAATGAATTGAATGCATCCATACACCTTAATGTATTTAAAGTCATTTGGCTCACCCTATAAATAAATTCTTAGTGGATTGCTGTCAAAAAAGATATTGAAAACAGTTAGATATTATAATATAGTTCTAAATACAAAAGTTCAAAATTCTACGGGTTAAAGTTTTAGAGTTATACAAATTACGAAATAATTTTTGGCGCCAAATTTGGCGATATTTCGGCGAAACTCGTCAATGTCGACGACATTTGGCGAGATATTAAGCATGGACCAACAATGACAGATTATCGCCAAATTTGGCGATATTTCGCCAAAACTCGCCAAGAACGATGACAAATGGCGATACTTTGGGCATGGACGAAATGACTGACTATCGCCAAATTTGGCGACATTTCGGCAAAACTCGCCAAAGTCCAGGACAGTCGGCGAGATTTTGGGCATGTACCAAACAATCACTGTCTGCAATTGTATTATATTGAAGATGTCCATAGACATTAAAGTACTGAAATTCTTTTCGGTGGTCCTGTAAATAAACTCTCCAGTAGATTGGAACCAAAAATCGAGATGCACAACTAGATGTTACAACAATCTTATATATAAAATTTCATAATAGTTTTTGAGGTTTGAGAGTTAAATATACACACACGTCACTAAAAGTCGCCAAGCTTGGCGACTTTTGGCACAGTTCTTGAGGGAGGCACGTGACCGTGGTCGGACCATTACCTAACTTATGTGGTAAGACGGTATTGTGCTTGAAATGGATGAATGCCCCTAAAATTGCCATTGACCGTAATGTATTGGAAATCTTTTGAGTGTTCCTGTAGCAGAACTGTAAATGATAAAGACACCTTTTTTAATGGAGAAATTCATTTTCTAACTCTTTTCAGCATATATCACTTCTGAGCCGTTTGAAATAGCCCAATACCTCTAAAAAACGCTTTGATGAATTTCGGCCCATAGAGCGTAATGTATTTCGAATCTTTTAGGCGGTTCTGTAGATAAACTATCCAGTCGAATGGAACCGAAAGGGGAAGTGAACAACTAGATGTTACAACAATCCTAAATATAAAGTTTCAACATTCTACGCCTAATAGTTTTTGAGATATGCGAGTTTAATGAATTTCGGCCCATTGAGCGTAATGTATTTCGAATGTTTTGGGCGGTCCTATAGATAAACTATCCAGTCGAATGGAACCAAAAGGGGAAGTGCACAACTAGATGTTACAACTATCCAAAATATGAAGTTTCGAAATTCTACGCCTAATAGTTTTTGAGTTAGGCGAGTTTAATGAATTTCGGCCCATAGAGCGTAATGTATTTCGAATCTTTTGGGCGGTCCTGTACATAAACTATACATTCGATTGCAACCAAAAGGGGAGGTGCACAACTAGATCATAGAACAATCCTAAATATCAAATCTCAACATTCTACGACCAATAGTTTTTGAGATATGCGAGTTACATACATACGTACGTACGTACGTACGTACGTACAGACGGCATGGAAAAACTGACCACAATAGACCGGCCGCTGGTCAAAATGAGTTGCAGACGCGTTTATATGATCGTGCATGCTAGCCTACGATGAGATGCATCGAAAAAATTCTTAAAATTAAATTTAGAGGTAGTCAAAATCGGTTTTTTAGTCGAAATTTGGCCCCCAAAATTTTTCGGGATCACATTACTTCCTTATACTACGTACAAGGAAGTAAAAAGCCCGAAAAAAATTCATTTTGATCCGTTTGGTAAACGGGTCAGTAAAATATTCGAATTGTAGAAAATAAATGCCATCATACGTACATTCATTATTAGCTGGTGTGCATAATCTATCGAAGTGCAAATCACTATACGAGATACATGGTTAAGCAAGTATAAATTAGTTTTGACCTGACATAAATATTAAATATAGTTAATTCGACTGCTGAAGAAGGATAAAACATTTTTGTATCACTGACATATGCCCACCCCCCAATGGTAGGGACTAAAGCCCGCCTGAATGTGGAGAGTTAAAAGGGAATTTTTTTAAAAAAATAGAAAATTGTCAGTTAATGAATTAAAATGCTTTATTCTTAAAACTTGTCCTCAGATTATTTCTATCACTTTTTTCACATAACGAATTACGTTGATAATGGGCTTCTATGGGTAAATGGTATGGCGTTCTATGGACAAATGGTACAGAAAGTTTTGATATTAAAAGAAAGTAGCTGTAATCGGCAAACAAGCCAAAATGCAATCAAGAAAGGAAGCGGGTGGGGGATTTAACGTATTTTAAATAATTGTATTTTTTAATCACTTTTTTTTATTTAAAATTTTTTTAATTTTCAGATATTACAGTTTTCTGAAGAACTTTTATGGGTTTGCCCTTTCCCTTTTTAGGGGGAGGTGGAGGGGGGGGGGCGCAAAATCTTCAGTTGTCCCCGGGCGCTGGTAACCCTAGCTACGCCTCTGCTCTTTCGAGAGAAGCCCGTTCTTCCCAATTGGAGTGTCTGCACGTTTTTCTCTGTACGCGTTGTGTTGTGTTTTTGGTAAATAAAAGTTTATTTTTCTGTTACAACAAGTAGTGATGTGTTAATTCTATCTTCAAATCCTACAATGGTGACCGCGTAAAACACCATACATGACCTTCTGATCGAAATACGTTCTTTGCACTACTTAGAATTTTTTTTGTTCCTGAACGCCGGAAAGCTGAACTGAGCTAAACTCTCCTTTCTCGCATGACGATGGCCTGAAGTATCTGCTGTCAAAATACCAGTTTTTATCCCTACTGACCCGGCTCTATGGTTCGCGATGGTGGAATCCACATTCGAATTAGCGTCGCCAAAGCCAATTACTGAGTCGCGTACTAAGTATAACTATTGTGTGGCACATCTACTGCCGGACATCGCCATGACAGTTCGTGACATAATTATCTCTCTGGATAAAGCTGATCCTTACGGCAATTTGAAGGCTGAAATTATAGCTCATTGTGGAGAAAGCAAAACGCAAGAGATTCGTCGTTTACTCGCCGGTAAATAATTGGGTGACTGCAAGCCTTCGGAACTTTTACGTGTGATGCAAAGACGTGCAGAAAACACCAACGTCACTAATGTGCTTCTTTTAGAGTTGTTCCTGCAGCAACTACCTTCAAACGTCCAATCCATTTTGACTTCAATTGCACCTTTAACCCCCAAAAGGCTGCCGAAATTGCAGACTAAATTTTAGATGTTTCACCTGCCCAGGTAAGTGCTGTTTGTGATACAACTTCAAACGCAACACCGTATTTGGAGCTACTGAAAGAGCTTCAGTCTCTGCGTAAAGAAGTTGCTCTCTTATGACGCTCGAGAAGTTTTTCTCGAGATCGTCAACCTCGTGGTTCCAGGTCCCATACCCGGGAAAGACCAACTGCAGATATATGCTGGTATCACCAAAAATTCAAGTCGAAAGCCAAGAAGTGTATTCCGCCCTGCAACTTCCAGGGAAACGACCCCGGCAAGGAGTAGCGGCGACATACACCTCGCCTTCCAGCTCTCGTCGCCTATTTGTTCGCGATCGAAAAACAAATACAAACTTTTTAATTGATACTGGCAGTGACTGTTCTCTAATTCCAGCTTCATGGTGTGACAAGCTGACTACTCCCACCCAAACCTTTGTTGCTGCAAACGGTACTAGTATACATGTGTATAAACAAAAATTACTATATTTAGATCTAGGGCTACGTAAACAATTTGTTTTTCCATTTTATGTATATAATGTTCAATGTGCTATGATTGGTACTGATTTTTTACATAATTTCAATTTGCAAACTGATCTTAGAAATCGTCTTTTAAACGACACTTGCACAAATTTAAATTCTCATGGTATTCTTAATAATGCTAGTATATATTCTTTGAAATCTTTATTTTGTGAAAATATTTCCTAATAAATTTATTTCCTAATATTGTTAAAGCTCCATGTGCAAACCAAACTGCCAAACATTCTGTAGAACACCACATTGAAACATTTGGTTCTCCTGTTTTTGCTAAACCACGTCGGCTTGCACCCGATCGGTTAAAAATTGCAAAAAGGGAGTTTCAACATATGTTGGACTTAGGCCATATACGCCCATCCAACAGCAACTATGCATCGCAATTGCACATGGTCCCTAAAAAGGATTCAACCGATTGGCGTCCTGTTGGCGATTACAGAGCCCTTAATGCTCGGGCTAAAAAAGATAAGTATCCAATTCCTAGCATTACCGATTTTACAAGTGAGCTCCACGAGACCAACATATTCTCTCATGTAGATTTAGTAAAAGCGTTCCATCAAATTCCGATTGCTCCCGAAGATGTTCACAAAACTGCGATTTGTACACCCTTTGGACTCTTCGAGAGCACTCGGATGCAGTATGGTTTGTGCAATGCATGAAGTACATTTCAAAGATTTATTGATGAAGTGACAAGAGGTTTAGTAGGGGTATATGCATTTGTTGATGATATTCTAATTGCTTGTAAAAGTAGTGAAGGGCATATTGAACATCTAAAAGCTCTCTTTAAACGTTTAGATCATTATGGGCTGACAATCAAACCCTCAAAGTGCACATTTGGAGTTCCTACCTTAAATTTTTTGGGATTTAAAGTTTCTAAAGAAGGTGTTTCTCGAATTCCAGATAGAGTTGATGCAATACAAAATTTCCCCAAACCAACAACTTTAACTCATCTTCGCAGATTTCTTGGCCTATTCAATTTTTATCGCAGATTTGTACCACACGCTGTGCACATATTAACCCCCTTAACTAAGTTTCTTGAAGGTCATGTTAACAAAAAGAAATCATCCCGTCCAACTAAACAAGTTGAAAACCCCCTCAAATGGTCCGAGAAAGCTGAAAAGGCATTTTTAAAGGCTAAGGAATCTCTTGCCAAAGCAACCCTTTTAAAACACCCAATTCCAGGTGCTCCTTTAAGTCTTTGGACTGATGCATCTATGTTCGCAATTGGCAGTACCTTACATCAGTTTTCAAATGGAACTTGGGAACCCATTGCCTTTTATTCCACAAAACTTTCAAAGAGTCAAACTAATTGGTCAGCATATGATAGAGAACTTTTGGCCATATACTCCTCGATAAAAAAGTTTCGAGATATGCTTGAAGGAAGAGAATTTTCTATCTATACTGATCACAAACCATGTGATCACAAACTGAACCACAGAACATGCATTTACGCAAAAGCCTGACAAATGTTCACCTCGCCAACTTAGGCATTTAGATTTCATTTCTCAATTTTCAACTGACATCTGGCATGTAAAGGGAAAAGAGAATATTGTAGCTGATGCTTTATCTCGCATTGAAATTCATGCTATCTCAAACAAAATCATAGATTTTCATAAAATGTCTGTTGCTCAATTGAATGACTCTGAACTACAGGCACTTCTGAATTCACAAAAGTCTAATTTTAAAATTGAGAAGCAATATTTTCCTCTTGAAGATGTAACTTTGTATTGTGATGTATCTTCAGATTTCCTCCGACCATTTGTCCCAAAATCCTTTTGCTCAAAAATATTTGAAAATGTTCACAATTTATCTCACCCAGGTATTCGAGGTACCAGAATGTTAATAACAAAGCGTTATTTCTGGCCTAACATGAATGCCTTTATAAAAAAAAACTCTGCTCAAAATTGTCAACGTTCTAAAATTCAACGACACTAAATCTCCCATTGACACTTTTGCCTTACCAGACGCTCGATTTGCTCACATTCATCTTGATTTCATTGGACCCTTTCACCCATCTGACGGTTATACATATTGTTTAACAATAATCGACCGATTTACTAGATGACCTGAAGTTATTCCAATAACAGACATAACTGCAGAAACAGCATGCAAAGCATTGGTTCACACATGGATTGCTCGTTTTGGTTGTCCCGTTACAATAACCACAGATCAAGGTAGATCTTTCGAGTCTAATCTATTTCGAAATTTAACAGACATATTCGGTTCCAAGTGGTCAGAACCACTTCTTACCATCCTGCATCTAATGGACTAGTGTAACGTCTTCACAAGCATCTCAAAAGTTCAATTACAGCCAATAGTCACCTTAAATGGACTGAAGCAATTTCCATAATTTTACTAGGAATTCGATCTGCGATAAAACCTGACATAAACGCAACATGTGCAGAATTAGTTTATGGAACAACCCTCGGATTACCCTCTGACATTCTAAATGTTCCAAATAATATAAATAGTCCAACAGAAACTTATATAACAAATCTCAGACATACAATGCAATGTCTCAATCCAGTTTCTACTTCAAAACACTACAATAGATCTGTATACATTCATCCCTCCTTACAAACTTGCTCACATGTATTTTTACGTGTTGACTCTACAAAACCTCCCTTTCCACCACCTTACACAGGTCCACATCCTGTCATTTCAAGAAAAGATAAATACTTCACAATCAAAACAAAGGAAAAGAAGATGACTGTATCCATAGATCGACTAAAACCTGCATATATATGTCGGAATCCGCAGATTTTTCTGATTCCTCGAAACAATCAAATATTCAACCACCAAATGTCGCTAACAGTAAACCTGAAATTGTTCCCCCAACTTCAACTCGGAGTGGGCGGCATGTACATTTTCCCAAAAGATTAATCACAATAATATAGTACAAGTTAATTTTATTTTATTAAGTATATATTTTTTTCTTTTGTATTTGTGTTATTCTTTCATTTCCATTGCATTCATATACAGTACAACCTCGAAAATCCGGAAACCTCCAAAAACCGGACACTTTTTGCAGAATTTGCAAGGGGTTATTTTCGTTTTCCTGCTCCGCCAATAGATGGCGCTACTAAATTTTTGATGTTTCGTTTGCGATCAACCGATGTGTATATGTGAATGACGTCACTTAAAAGTCAAGTTTTTCTCTGTACGCGTTGTGTTGTGTTTTTGGTAAATAAAAGTTTATTTTTCTGTTACAACAAGTAGTGATCTGTTAATTCTATCTTCAAATCCTACAAAACAACACGAGCCGTATGTGGTCTGGCATTGTAATGCTGAAAAACCAGCCCAGGGCACTGCAAAACAAACATACATACAAACATTGACATTTATATATTAGTAGGATAGGATTGTACGCATTACGTTAGTGAAATATTAAAGTAGGTAGGTAATATGCGTTATATTCCTCCAATTTTTATTCGAACGAATTAGTCCACTTCTGATATGTTAATTATACCTAAGGAAAAAACAGGTACCTACCTAGAAATGTTATTTTTGTTTACAGGTTACGGATACAATATTGGCACATTCTTCATAATTTATCAATCATGTCAGGCTTAGGCACTAAGAGAGATAGAGATAAAGGGAGAAAATGGGAATCTGGTTCAGCAAAAAGAAAAGGAAAAGCGGAAAGAGCTGTATCAAACCAGGTTTTAAGTTCAGGTATGATGAAAATTCTCAATCGAACTGAATTTGGTAGTATAGAATCAAATGAATCGGTTGCTTCGACTTCTCAACAACATGTATCTGTATCCGAGAATTCGGAAATTACTCCAGATGCACCAACTATCGACACCGAACGACGAAAATCGGAAACAGAAATAGCTTGCCAATCAAAATCTGACGCTGAAATTTCTGTGTTCACTTTGAGTAATGTAAATCACGATCAAGAAGAAAAGATTGAAATAAGTTTTCCACCTGTTAACAGAGATCCCAGTGATGTAGTAAAACAAGCATTTGCCAGTTTTGACCCGGGATTGTGGACGTTTCCCATGACGAATGCTCAGCGTCATGATATATTTCAAAGCGGTCCCACACAGCAGTTAAATAACAGTGATGAATATTATCCTCAAGATGATGATCATAGACACTTTTCCAATTTTCATTTCTCAAGAAAACTAAATAATGGTGAAACTCAGCGTCGTCGCTGGTTGGTTTATTAAAGTTCTAAAAATAAAGTTTTCTATTTTCCATGCAGACTTTTTAGCAATTCACGAACTCAAATGGTACAGGAAGGGTGTTGTGATTGGAAACACTTGAGTGATATTTTACACAGACATGAGAATACTGTTCCAATGGATAACATTAGAGAAGGGAATAAAGCACCGAAAAACATTAGACCAAGAAAATGAAAGGCGAATTCTTGAATCTCAAAGACATTGGTATAATTTGTTTGAGAGATAAATTGATACAGTAGAACCTCGATCTATCGTTCTTCAAGGGGTGCGTAGTAAAAAACGATGCATGCGAGATAACGACGAATGCAGGTTAAAGTCAAAATATGAAGAAAACAGTATTTATGAATACACACAATGTATACAGTATATCAAAAATACTAAATTTGTTATCAAACTGTAAAAGAAACAAATTGAAGTTCTGTAGAAATTAAGTCATACTTATTTTTAAAAAATCAGTAATTTTATACTGGGTTTTCCCTTAATCTTTTAATTAAACAAAATTTTCAAGATTTACATTTTTTTTGTCTTTTTATGTGTATTCATCTTTGTATATAAAAGTCATACAATTTCAAATACCGTTATTGCGTAGGATAAACTAGGCACTAGTGTTGGCTCGATCGCATGGGCATGAATATTATTCTCAGCCTCTTCGCGATTATTTTCATTTCTTGAGTCACATTTCTTTCAATCTTAGGATACCGCACGTTGCTACTTCTAAATCAATGGAAATATAATCACTACATTTCACACCATACTCATCCCTACTAGATGTAAGAACTCTTCACCTATACCATCATCAACCCAAGACATCATACCAGGAAGTTATTAGATTTCTAAGCCATATTGATCCACTACATCATCAATTTCATTTCTGCCAGAAGAAACATATTACAACGATGAACGCGGGAAAGCGAATTTTTGACAACGATACATGCGGGTTTTGTTAACGTTATTTGAATACAGTTTGTGCAGGGACCATAGAAATAAAACGATCAATACGGGAAAACGATGAATGCGGGAACGATAGATCGGGGTTCCACTGTATCATAAATTTCTTAGCCTCTCATAATCTGCCATTTAGAGGTCACAGAGAATCTCTCAAAACACGAAAACACTAAGAATACTGGTAACTTCATAGACTTATTTAAATTGATATCTAAATATGATCCTAAGTTGTTACAGGAACACATAATCGCATTAATAATAAACAACTTGCACACCATTATCTAAGATACGATATTCAAAATGAATTGATTGCACTCATGTCAAACACAGTTAAGTGATTGGTAGGATAAAAAAGGCAAAATATTATTCTTTTTTTACTCGACTGCAGTAGAATTGAATAAATGTTGGTTATCTTAAAATATTGTAATACATCAACTGGAACTATAGAAGAAAACTTTATCGGATTTCTTGCTGTCACTGAAACGACTGGAGAATATTTGACAAATGCAATACTGGGAGAGCTAGAGAAAAATGACTTAGATATTCAGAACTGTCGCAACCAAGGCTACGACAATGGTGCAAATATGGTAGGCATAAATAGTGGAGTTAAAACTCGAATCTTATAAATAAAAATGAAATTCTGTTTGTTTGTTTGTTTGTTTGTTTGTTTGTTTATTTGTTTGTTTGTGGATTTGAGTTGTATACAAATCCACAAAAATGGACATATCAGCCTGAAATTTTGCACAGATATGTAAAATAATATAGAATAAATCATAGTCCACTTTAAAACTTTGAAAGTCCACCCGTTCCCAGAATTTAAGAGATTTTTTATGTTCTCCACGCAAAAAGCTTTCCGTAATTGTGACCCCTGTAGTGAAAAAAGTGTGAAATAAGGATCGTGGTTGCCATGTCTGGCGATTTTGCCGAAAAAGATGTTTTAAATTCTCAAAATAAAAATAAAAGAATAATAATGATTTTTTTTTGTTAGTTTATATTCGTAAGGTTATTTTTTTTTAATTATAATATCGTGTGCATGGGAAATCGGAGCAGGAATGAAATGTTTTATACGCAAAACAATAAGAATTGAAGATTTCCGAGGCTAATAGGTAATTTTTTTTAGTTTGGCGAAAAAATAAAATGGCTCAAATGCCGATTTTGAGAAAGTGAGTTCTAGCGGTTTGCACAGATTTCGGCTTGACGCAATTTATTGAGAGCTTAAGGAAATAGATTTTTGAAAACAAGTGTAAAGGTTTTATTAGAATACAGCGTTAAATTTTAATGATCCGTGAAGAAATAATGCAGTTGTTAAGGGATTTCAAGCGATCTATCTCCAGAATTCTCGCCAAATGAGTACATTGATTTAAGTTGGGGGAATTCCGCCAAATTTCAGAAAATTGAAATCTCATTTACTACATCGGAGTAACGATGAATAAAACACGTTATAGTTGATAATTTTTAAAATTTCGGCTGTATTAAGGGATTTCACTTTTGAACTAAAGGCTTGCTTTACTTTTTCGCGGTCGAACCATTTTCCATATTGATTGCTGCTAAGTCAATGCTTCGAATGATTTCCTGAACAAACGCTTGCACAATGGCGTATGTTGGCACTTTCCCGAGGCTTAGATTTGAAACTGGATTTTATTTGAGACTGGGATATATAATGACACTGGTTATAGATAAAAATGAATGTTGGTATGTGTGTATGAGGTTGAAAAACTCTAGCACCGTTGCACCATGAAATCTGGTTCACCTAAGTCTTTTATCATTGAGAAGCTTTTTATGCTATCCGTTTTCCTCTAACATGCCACTAGGTGGCGCAGCAGAACGTCGAATTCTATTCCGTTTAGCCGTTTGCTATGCGAATATCGTCCAACCGATTTCGATGAAATTTGGTACTCGCGGATATTAGAACACGGAGAATATTTTTCACTATCCATTTTGCTGTAACTTGCCGCTAAATGGCGCTGCAACGCATCAACTTCTATACCGTTCGACCGACCGGCATAAAATTTCTTATACTTACACATTTCAGCACGAAGAATGTATTCTAACTGTGTTCCTTTTGATGTTACTCACCACTAGATGGCACTGCAATGCATTATTATTTTAACTCGCCACTAGATGACGCTGCAGCAGGCCAAATTCTTGACCATTCAAACGGTCGCTATGAAAATCAGTATACATAGCTATTTGAACAATGAGAATATTTTGGCGTTATCCATTTTGCTATAACTCGCCACTTGACGGCACTGTAGCAAATCATTAATTAACCACTAGATCGCGCTGCAGTGCATCACTTCTTGACTGTGCAACTCATCGCTATGAAAATAGGTATACATAGATATTTGAACACGGGGAAGAGTTTGGCGCTATCCATTTTCCTATATAATTTGCCACTAGATGTCGCGTCAACACATGAACTTCACAGGGCTGTCCAGCCGTTCGTCCTGAAATTTCGTATTCATCGATATCTGAGTGCGAAGAATATTTCCGCCGTATCCGTTTTGCTAAAACTCGCCACTAGATTGCGCTACGCCGCATGACCTTCTGCACCGTACAAACGATTGCCTTGAAATTCGGTATGCATGGTTATTGAACACAATATAAAGCGATATCCATTTTGCTATTTCTCTTTATTACAATAAATAGTAATCACCACAAATCGTAATATCAAAAAGTCCATTCATTCCCGTGCGAAGAACGGGTACTTCAGCTACTATTAAATATAAATCCCAGGGCATTTTTCACACCCTGCGGTTGTCACAGCTGGAATATGTTGTTAGTAGACGTAGCTAATTTTTCGGTGGCAGAAAAAACATTTTTTGGTTTTATTCAGAAGATTTTTTGCTATTTTCAAATTACAGCAAACGCTGGAACATAATCAAAGATAAATTAAAACTTACTATGAAGCCTTTATCAGACACAAGGTAGGAAAGCAGAATCCAGGCGGTGAAGGCCGTATTATTGCAATTTGATGATGATATTGTTACGAATTTTCGGGGCAACCCGCTTCTCTGTGGCTTAATTCGTATTCTACGCTTCAAATAGATAAATTTTGCATTTTGTTGCATCAAAATCGGCCAATTAGAACCGGAGATATGGAGGTTTCGGTTTGCCATTGTTTTTCAATGGAGGTTCTAGAAATCTCGAGAAATATTAGTCCTAGAGCTTAGATCTCTTCACTTTTGAGGACTTATTTTTGGCGCCAAATTTGGCGATATTTCGCCACTAGTCACCAAGCTTGGCGACTTTTTGGTCATTTGGCGCGTTTTTCCCAATGGGGCCTGGGAGTTGTTTTTCCTGCATTAAAAACGCATAATAACCTAACATTTATCTTCTATGACATAATCAAAATTCACGCTTTATGTAGAATCCTCGAGAAATTGACTTCTGGAAGCTGCTCGCAGCTTCTGCCTCGGATATATATAGAACCGCGCATTGCCCCGAAAGTTTAGTGCGAGATGAACGCTCAATGTGTGAAGAGCTGTCAGTGAGAGTACGCTTGCTTTGATAGTGCTATAGAAGCCGTGTTTTAGCTTGCTTTACGAAGCTGTTTTCAAAGTGCTGTGTGTAAATTCTTCATTGCTGTGTCTTAAGGGATTGTGTACGGTATCTCTTGAATATTTTCACTGAATTTTTGCCTGTGAAAGTGACTTATTTTGTGTGAGAAATACAGCATTTGTGAGAGCTTCTGATCTAAGCGGATTGTTAAAAGCACGTTACTGCTAGATTGTGCTTGTGAATTGTGTACAGCCGATTGTTCTACGAAGTTCTAGAAGCAATAAAGTTTGTGTTCCATCCTGACAAGTGACTTTTTACTTGAACTTTTTACACCAACTGGACTTTAGAACGACGAACTCCAGAAACAAGAAGAGCAGTTCCGCAACATTTGGTGTCAGAATCGGGATTCTAAAGAAAGACTTTAATTTTCCAGTTTATGGTTTTGACTAGACAAAAAATGGAAGAACAACTTCAAAAGCTCATGAATATGATGCAGGAAATGAAATCCGGACAAGACGAAATGAAAACCGGATTAGAAGAGATGAAAATCGGGCAAACCGATTTAGAAAAGAAAATTGAAGCCGGACAAGCCGATTTAGAAAAGAAAATTGAAGCCGGACAAGATAGAGGTGGGGAAAACCGTTATTTTCAAAGAACAGTTGTTCACCGTTCCCGTTCTTTTTTAAAGAACAGTTCTTTTTCCTGTTCTTTTGAGAACAGGTTCTTTGATTTATGGTAGCTTTATTATGACTATTTTATTCAATTTAAAAATGAAAATATACGTCTTTTTAACATGTACTATACTTTAGTACAATTGTAAAACCCGCAGTGGTCTGGGCACTAAACTCCGTTGCCATAAGAACACGAAAAGTGAAGCAGCATCCGGATTGGCCAGTGCTTGGGAGGGTCAACTTCCTCTCGGCTCGACTGCTGTGGGACCGTGTGACCCAATGGGAGCTGGTGCACGTAAAATCCGTCGTGGCTTCAATGTCCTCCAAATTGTTAAACGATACCTCTGGGGGTGCCGATTTCAGGGGGTGGGTCCCTCCTCTGGAATTGGTTCAAAATTAGGGGACCCCAAGCTGAGTCGGAGTTCCTCCCTCTGGGGCTCATTAAAATGGAAGCAGCCCCTTCCGCCCATCGACTGCCTATTTGAGGGATCTGGCACCGCCCCGCGGGTTGCCAGAGGGCATTAGCAACAACAACAACAACAATTGTAAAATGTTTAAAAAAAAACTTTGCAACCAACATTCTGGCTTTCTTCAATCAAGTATGTTAACAGTAATTTTTTGTAAAAATATTTTAATGGCAGCTGTCGTCAAAAAAAGGGTCTCTAGATCTGTGGCACGGGATGAACGTTTCGATCGTCCGCCCTCTTGCTAGTAGTTAAGTCGAGCGATGGCAACGGACGCCCTTTTTTCAGCATTGGGAAATGGTTGCGCCTTAAAGGGTAAAAAAGTACATATGCTCCAGCTTAAAAATTAAAGACTCCGTTTAAAAAGCTGTAAGTATCAGGCTCCAGATTAAAAATAATACGCGTGTATAAATATGTCGATTGCTTCGACTACGATTTAACAAAATGAATACGACTTTTGGTATATAAAATTACATGGCTTCCGACCAGGGCCATACCTAGAAAATAATTTCGGAGTCGGGGAGCATCGTATATCGGGATAAAATTTTCAGGATATATCCCCCACACCTAATTTCTGTCTAATTTAGCAAGATTATTTTTTTTTTATTACTGCACAAATATTTCGTTTATTTATACATCACTGCATTTCATACCCCTCACCATGGGCGCCGGCAGAATATTTCCCAGGGGGGGCAAAGACTACTTCAACGTATAGTTACCATGTTGGAAAGAGCAAAAAAGCAAAGGATAACACTGCATACAAAAATCCAGGGGGAGGGGGCATTGCCCCCCTTGCCCTAAGCTGCCGGCGCCCATGCCCCTCACCATCCCCACACAGAAAAAAATTTCTGGCTACGTCCCTGTATAAATACACCATGTACATATAATGTAATAAGTTCGGGGGAGCGGCGTCCGAACTCATAGGACCCCCCCCCCCAGTGGCGGATTAATGCATTTTTGTCGGGGGTGGCGGTAAGTTAGAGGATTGACATATACATCCAATTTTTGGAAGAAAAAATAGCATCTTTAACATTAATTTCTTTTTCTCGGGGGGGGAGGGGAGGGGGCGGTCGCCCCCTCCGCCCCCCTTTAATCCGCCCTTGCCCCCCCGTCTAACTACGGCCTTGCTTCTGACTCCAAGTCTACAACTTTGACCCTAGCTCAGAACTTAATTAAAGCAAAAGAACAGGGAACAGATTTAATGAAAGAACACCTTTCACCGAAGAACAGTTCTTTTAACCTGTTCAGCAAGAGAACGCCTTTTACCCCGTTCCCGCTCTTAGCTCTCCGTTCCGAAAAAGAACTCCAGCTCAGGAAAAGAACGCTGAACTAGGTGCAAAGAACTAGGTGTTCCCGCTCACTGCTCGGAGAACTCCTCGCGCGTCGTGATCAAAGAACGTGTTCTTTTTCAGCCAATAGGAGAGGCTGCTCCGGAACAGATTCTTTTTCAGCCAATAAGAGATGGCTAAAAGCGTATGAAGCGAAGGCGCGTTTTATATGGAGATAGTGTAATGCTTATATTATTGTTTGACGTTGATAAAATATTTTTTTTCGATTTGTTTGTGTTTCAGACTATCATTTTCTTTATTATTAAATTTTTTACTTTGATTCAAATTGAGTAGTTTGGCTGGAATAATAAAAATTGACGAATTCTTTTCCTGTGAGTGCATTTCGTATTGAACATATAAGAAAGCTTCTTATTCTTTGCCCGGGTCCTCTTTAAAATTATCGTAGGTTGAGTTAAAAGTTCTATCCCCCCCCTCCAGATAATCATCTTCGTTATCGTTATTTCTCAAAATAACTAATATTCCACAATTAGAATTTGATAAAGCTAAAATTGTGAACTTCTGTCCCCACCATCAGATACGTAGCCAATGTGGGGGAGGGGGGGGGTCTGCCCCCCCCAGAATTTAAATTTTTCTTAGCAAAAAAATATTAATCGTGCCTTCCAATGAGAAATTTCACCTTTAAGGCATTTTCCAAAATTTCTCTTTTCAACACGCTTGCCTGCCATAAAATTTTGAAGCGTCGGACCTTAATGAACTGAGAACATGTTTTTGCCGTGATTACTGAACAGGGTGTTCCCGTTCTTTCTTGAGAACAGGTTCAAAAGAACAGGGTGTTCATTCTTTCCCCATCTCTAGGACAAGAACAGATGAAAGCGGATTTAGAGAAGAAAATTGAAGCCGGTCAAGAAGAAATGAAATCGGGATTGGAGAAAATGGAGACTGCTTTGGGAAAATTAGAGAAATTCGAAAAGAGTGTGCAGGAAAATCAAGAGATAATGCCCTACTAGCAATTTTGTTCGGGCCTTCACCTGCCACGTAGCCTTGAGCCGATGAGAAGGAATCGGGCCGTTCACTTTGAAAGTGCTCGGATACACGCAGTTCATGTCCCCTCGGACGTGGAGACGTCCGAAGTAGTCTAACCGTTGAGTTTTCATCGGTCTTTATGCATGAGGCTGGCCAAACACCAGGGTGAGCATCACTTTTCGATAAGTTCTTATGTGATGTTGACATGCATTTAACCCTTTCCGTCCCTACGATGCAATTCGAATGATAACATTTACAAGTGTTTTACAGATTTCTTTTATCTTTGAAATGTATTTGTAATCGCATTTTTCTTATATGATAACGCAGTGCAGAAGCAATACAGTATAGAAGAAATACACTTTTACTACGCGGCGCATATGCATGCATGTAGGTCGTCGTATGCTCCATCTATTTACGTATATAGTCGTACTATATACGTAACTATACTATACGTTAACGTACTATAGTCGTATACTCCATCTACGTATGACGTTATATACGAATGTTACATGTTCGATTTGTTTTAACTAGTCCGAGCGCATAGCGCTCAGAACTAGAAGACGGAAGGTGTCTGGTTCAAAACCAGGTCGCATCCGCCGACCTAACCGTTCGGAGTTTTCCGTGTTTTCCACTGAAATTTAGCGTAAATACTGGTTAGGACACCTTAGAAAGACCCCAACGGAGGGCACCCCATCTACAGGCCTAGATCCCCCGTGTAGATAATTGGCCTTAACCCTTTAACGCGCAGTGATCCCGCTCTGGGAACACCAAACTCTGACGTTTTGACTGCTGCCAGTCACGAAGAATAGATTTGATTTCTATAAAAATAGTTGCGGGTGACATAGCTCCACGAGAATCCTTTACTTTTTAGCACGTCATTTCCCGTAAAAAAATCGTCAGGATTATTTTTAACAGCACTGACATCTGCTGAAAAATGGAAGAATGCGAAAACAGCTGGATAGATTGCCCAATGCTGAAAAAGGGCAGCCGTTGCCATCGCTCGACTTAACTACCAGCAAGATGGTGGACGATCGAAACGCGCGCTGGCTGTGCGCGCGCACAGCCAGCTGCGTCAAAAAAGGGTCTCTAGATCTGTCGCACGCGATGAACGTTTCGATCGTCCGCCATCTTGCTGGTAGTTAAGTCGAGCGATGGCAACGGCTGCCCTTTTTTCAGCATTGGGAAAGGGTTACGCCTCAAAGGGTTAATCCCAGAACTCGCTTTAACTAGTATTTTGGTAATGTCTGTACGTAGGCATGCTGCATTTTCGATCTAGTTTGATTAAATTTGAGGGACGTCTGCTCGTATGCATGTATTTATGTACGTATATTCTTGTGTAATTCGATTAACTCAAAGAGGAATAGCCGAAGAAATTTCAAATGAATAGTTTATTTACAGAGTTATATGAAAGACTTTCGGTGCATTAAAGTCTATGGACATGCCTTTCACATTAAAAATCCCTGAACTATCTCTGTTTAGCTCATGCCCAAAATATTGCCAACTGTCCCCAAGCTTGGTAAATTTAGGGGCAATATTACAAATTTTGGCACTAAAAATAAGTACGTATCTCGAATAAAAGTAAAAACTGTTAGCCATAGAATATTGAAATTTTGTATTTAAGACTGTCGTAACATTTGGTTCTGCACTTTCATTTTTGATTACAATCCACTGGCTAGGGTCACTATTTGGGTCATGCTTAAAATCTCGCCGTTTGTCGCCAAGCTGACGAACAAAAGAAAAATGCCATTTTTCAGCCAGGAATAAGTTGTCAATGCTGAAATCTCATCCTGGTGATATCTCTTACGCTTAACGAGATACTGAAGTATCGCATTTCAGTTTCCAATATATTTAAATAGAGTGCATCAAGAATGCGTAAAGTTTAACAGCCATACAAGAAAATTGTGCAGTTCACATTAGGACTTTTTTTTGTGATAGGAAATCGACTTTCCGAAGTTTCTTGAATTAGCTTACAATTTAAAAAAGATTATTGACCACTGGAACCTATGGAACTAGCTTACAGTTTTGAAAAATAGGTTTTTTTAAAAAAGCATAGACCATAAGACATAAGATCGCTATAATAATTTTTAAAATAAAGTAAATTCCAAAAATTTTTATTGAAATTATTCTACACAAAATATATCATACACATAATTTACAAAAGAAGTATTTTCTTTGAGTTTTGCAGCAGCATCTTCAAACATCTTATTTTATGAGCAGCTTCTAGGAAAAAAAAAGAAAATTTTTAGAACTTAATTTACACAAAGAATAGGAAATGCAGAGTAAGTCTGCTTCATATGTTTTTTTACATAATTTCTATATCAGGGATTTCCAACCTTTATATTACTTCAACTCCCTAGAAAACGTTTTTTTCTGAATAGACCCCTGCGTTTTCCCCAACACATCGGTATCTCGAAAAATTTTCCCAATGCACTCACAAAGACAGCAAAACATTAAGTGAAAGAAATTTTTCATGTGTCCGGCAGTAGAACAGTTGGTTAAGCTCAGTTCCCATTGGAACTCCGAAAGGGAAGCAGCACCTGCTTGGCCAGTGCCTAGAAAGGTAAACTCCTTTCTCGACTGAGGCTGATGTAAACCGTGTACGCTGTAGGGAATTAATGCACGAAAAATGTGTTATGACTTCAATGTTTTCGATGTTCAATCCATATCTCTCTTTGGGGTACCAATTCAGCTCTTATGTCATCCAGCTGTCATCTGAAATTGGTCCAAAATTTAGGAGGGAGACCCGGGATAAGTCGGTATTCCCCTTACTGGTGATCAGCAAAAAGAAAGCTGCCCAATTAAGGCCATTTTCGTTTTATATAAAGGATCTGATCCCGCTCTGCAGTTGGCCAGAGGGTTTCGAAGCAACAATAACAATTTTCATGTTCTGCGTTTGCAGAATTTACCATGATTCAGACTGCAGGATGCAGAAAATGACCCCAAAGACGGATTTTTACATATCCCTTCTTTTTTCAACTTTTGAACCCTCTGAAGTCTTATTTCATGTCAGTTTGTTTGTTTGTGTTGTGATGGCAACGCTAAGGGTGGGCGATCATCCTAGTATGAGGGGTTATCTTAAAATGTAATTTTTAAAAATATAATTCCCAAATTTTGTACATCACCTCATTAGTGTATGGGAATGCTTTTGTACGAGGGTCATATAAAAATGTAGAAAGTGTAACTTTTTGAAAATTAACGAGAGGAATTTTTTTAACGGAGTCTTACTTCCGACCTCATTTTGAACACTTTTCTCAATTTACGCTGTCCACTTATCTCTAATAGATAACGAATTAAAGCCCGTTACCACCTTTTTGGGACACCCTGTATCAGTCTGGTTTATAGTATCCACAGGTTCTGAAATCATCATTAACCAGTGTTCTGCTTAAAAATAAGCAAAAAAAAAAAACAGTGGTCTACTTTAAAAAAGAAAAAAAAATCACTGTATTTACGTATACTATTTCTAAGCTAATCTAAATTCATCAACGCGGGTTTCGAAGTTTATAAAGCGAAACAAAACAGTCGTTTGAATATCAAATCAATGCTGTACAGCTTCTCATTTCCATAACCCTAAAAATCTGCGCTTTATGCCTTTGGAAACTATCTTGGCGAGTAATCGCATCGTTTGGCTTTTTTTTTTTTTTTTTATGGTCAACGGATGCAAATAATCGGTACTTATTTTACCGTCGATAATTCACGCCAACAAGTTTTTTCGCCAAAGGATTGCAATGCACTACATTGTAACAATGAATCTGACGTATTCCACACGCACACGAAATCGCTCTTTTTGGCTGACTGACTGTAAAATACATAAGTACCAAATAGGCTTGTTTTGGTCGGAAGTATGATTTTTTTATTAGATTCAATGAAGAATTTACCCGTATATTTTAAAACTAAAAAGCGATTAACTGTATGAACTAGTGTAAATTACACACTGTACGCCGTGTAAAGATAGGAAATAGATACTAATAAAAAATAGTGTTATTCCATTAGTGTTATGCAACAGTATCAAGAGAGAAAAAAATAATTACAGAGATTTGAACTTATACTTTACTTATATTAGACAATACTATATTAAAAATGTCAAAAATTTGTTACAAATGATAGTTATACGTACCAATATAGACTAATCACCACCAAAAAACTTCTTCAGTTTTTTTCGTCTCCTATTCTTATGAAAACAAACATGGCGTCTGCCGGTAGATACTCGGATGTTGCCATCGCTCGACTGTTGCATGAACAGAGCGCATGCGCCAATTTTCATCGGCTCAATGCCGCTCGGCCGTTATGCGGGCCGAAATTTCTTTTCAGTTCAGCGTATTTTGATCAAATTTAGGCATATGGCCCGATAACTCAGGCCGGATATCGTTCCGATCATCGTTTTATGGTACCGGACCGATCAGTGTCTGCCGCACACATAACAATCATCGTTTTTAGATGGAATTCCGTGTCTGGGCCGAGTACCGAATTTCGGTGAGCGATGAGTTGCGATGCATGCCTGCGGTGGTTGGCCGTAGCAGGAAACTAGGGAATTGTTGCTTGTAGGGTGGAGAGAGAAGAATCAGAGCCTTATTATCGCTTGTGGCAAAATCGGACTTTGCCCAGGGCCCCCGCTCGAAAGGGCCCCCAATTTTCAAATATTGTTCTGAAAATACATTATTTATATCAAAGTTTTATGAAAAATAAAAACAAATTTCAAAGATGGGGCCCCAAATTCATCAATGCCGGGGCCCCCATTGGTCATTAATCAGGCTCTGAGAAGATGTTCGCTCCTAGAAGAAAGTCAAGGAGAAAAAGATGTAAGAAAAACGTGAAGAAATTTAATAATAAAATTGAGGAAACGATTGAGAACAAGTTAGAAGAAAAATGGACAGGTTTAGTAAAGCTGGGAAAGGTACTGAAAACATAGAGGTCCGTCGTCACGCCGCCAGCAGTGAAATTAAACGCCTTATGACCGAAAGACTCCCTGGGAAGCATACAAGACCCAATTTTTAATCGTCGCTAAAGCCAATGGTTGGAGCGAGTCCGAGAAAGCGGACCAACTGGCCGCTTCCCTTAGCGGAGATGCAATTAACGGTATTGCAAACTATTGGAGCGACGAAGAGAGGAGATTTTGACCGCCCTCGCAAGTGCCTTGGAGATGAAATTCGGAGAGAAGTGCCAGAAAGAATATAGTAGAATCCAACTTAAGTCAAGGATGCACAGATTGGCGAGACACGATTCAAGAGCTTGCTTCGGACATAGATAGGCTGTGTCATCTAGCCTACATGGACCACTTGATAATGTCCGAGAAGAAATGGCGGGTGCGTCATTTATTGAAAGCCATCCGTGATCAGAAACCCAAAAGTCACTTAGTTGGAGGATTATCAGGATTTGAAATCTGCTCTCGTCTTCGCAATGAAGCTAGAAGCAAGCTCAACGGGGCCGACAGGAAAGATCGGCATGCTGATAGAAGCTGTCACGGTCCAGAGGGAGCTGATACTGGAGCGAACGTAACACTCATAAGGACGGTCTAGCCAAGAAATTAAACTTGAAGATTTTCTGGACTCCGCCCTCGCTGACCCTCCAGACTGTGACAGGTGACAAGATCGAAGGTGGCGAAAAAGCGCAAGTAGAAATCACGTTTGGAAAATGCAGATACGACCATGTGGTATATGTCGCCAATATTACAGGACTCTTTATTCTCGGACTCGACTTTTTAAAATCGCACAAATTTAACTTGGACTTTAAGAATAATGAGCTTCGTTCAGACTCTGAAGAAATAGCTGCGTTCGATATCAAAAATGAAACTATTTATACCTGTTCAACAAATAATAGTCCAGACTGATATCATTTACCTCCAGAACTGATTCAATAATTTCTGGAACAGTAAAAGAAAGCAATAAATTCCGCTTTGGATTAATCGAACACCCAAACAATAGTGATTCCGTCAGAGGAGTACTTGTGGGAGCAACACATTGTGGACTGTCGAGAACAGAAATTCCAGTTAGAGTAGTAAATGTGACAGACAAGTCGAAGGTGATAAAGAAAAATGAAGTGTGGCGACATGCACCTGTTACCTGCATTAATAAGAACATCAGCCAAACGGACAGCTAAATCTTCCGAGTGCCTGACGAAGGAATTAATACAAGACGTGGAGTTAAACGCAGAACAGAGAAGCGCTGCGGAGAAAGTAATTAGCTGAAATTTGAAGACCTCTTCTCCCGGAACTTCGGTTGACTTTGGCCGTACGAGCTTAAACTCAACATAGGATAGATTACAGGCAGCATTCTCCATCAAGCAACATCCTAGGCGGCTGCCATTTGCTAAGCAAGAAGAGGTGAGCAGACTTTTTAGAGGAGAAGCCGCGTAATGACGTCATCGAGCCATCGACTAGTCCTGGGCCTCGCAATTGTTTTGGTCCGAAAGAAGGATGGTTCCACCGGTTCTGTGATGACTACAGACGTCTGAATGACATTACAAGAAAGACAGCTACCCTCTTCCCAGGATAGACGACACTTGGCACTTTATCGGGAAACACGATGGTTTTCCACTCTGGATCTGAAAAATGGTTACTGGCAAGGGGAAATTCATTCCGACGACCGTGAAAAGACTGCGTTCACCACGGGACAAGGATTATGGCAGTTCAAAGTTATGCCTTTTGGACTCTGCATGCACCTGCTACATTCGAACGACTAATGGAGACAGTGTTGAGAGGACTTTCTACGAAGCCTATCTCGTTTATTTGGACGAAATCATCATCGTGGCGTAGGACTTTCGAAGAGCATCTCGAGAACAATCGAAAGGTACTGCAGAAATTAAAAGAGGCAAACTTGAACACATAGTCCATCGAAGTGCAATTGTTTCGTCGGGAAGTACGTTACCTCGGGCACATAATATCCGCCCACGGAGTCCGAACCGATTCCCGAAAAGACGTCCGCAGTCCAGAACTGGAGTCGTCCGAGAATATCCATGACTTAAGAAGTTTTCTCGGTCTGTGTACTTACTATCGAAAATTCGTGAAGGGCTTTTCTCAAATTGCAAGACCTCTCACAAATTGACGAGACTGGACAGAAATTTTATGGACTGAGGAATGTGAGGATGCATTCAACGAACTGACGACGCTTTAACATCTTCGCGATCCTGTCGTCTCCTCACCCTGACAAGCCATTTATCTGGACACAGACGCAAGTAAGGAGAGTGTTGGAGCAGTTTTGTCCCAGGAGATAGATGGCCAAGAACATTCATTGCTTACATGGAGCAATGCCTTTGAAAGGCAGAAACGTAACTATTGTGTTACGAGAAAGGAATTCTTGCTATCATTAAGCCGGTAGAGCACTTCCATCATTACCTGTCGGCGAAAGTTCCTGCTCCGAACGGACCTGCTCTTTAACTGGTTTTTAATTTCAAGAATCCAGAGGGCCAAATAGCAGGTGGATACAGCGATACAAGAATATGACATCGCGATACGTATCGGAAAGGGTCATTCATGGAAATGCAGCATGGCTTTGTCGAGAAGGCCTGCATAGACAGTTGTCGCTATTTCTCAGGGCAGAAAAAAATTACATCTGAAAAACCCGTTGTCGCAAGTTAATCTCGGACATCTCAAGCCCCTGGAGTGACGAAATGTTCGGGCGGACCAATAGCAGACGCGACATAAACCCTATTGTGGAATTTAGGGAAAAAACCCGGCAAAAGCCCGTTGGAAAGAATATCATCTTCAGTCCGGAAAAAAAACAGTCGGGCTTTAGGATTCGTTCGCCTGAGGAATGGGTCCTGTATCGTAAAGGGGGGGGGCCGGAAAGATGCCCCGGGGCATTAGTACTCCCCGTTCGAGGTTTCCCGAAGGTTTAGAAAAAATTCATAATGGCTCACTGGAGGCCATTTTGGGTAATGAAAAACCCTGCAAAAAGTTCGCGAGCTCTTACGGGGTTAGGGCTCGAGGGACGTCGAAAAGTGGTGTCAAGCTTGTGCGCCCGTGCCTCCCTAAAGGCCCCCAAGAAAGAAGCCGTGGAAAACTACATCGTTATAATGTAGGGGGGCCTTTGAGAGGATTCCCCGAATCTTGGACCCCTTCCGCGAATTCGGATGGCAACAAAAAATCCTAATTGTCATTGATACTTCTTAAATGGTCCCAAGCGTTTCCATTCCCCTCAAGAAGCTAAGACCGTAGCAGAGGTAGGCGCAAGAATGGGTTTCCGTATGGAACCCCCCCTTTCAGTTATTCCGACCAAGGGAAAGAAAATTTTAATCTGCAGTCTTTAAAGGGCTATGCCAATTCTCGAATGGACAAAACCCAGACTACGCCCTTTTCACCCCCATCGCGGCATGGTGGGGGTTCAATGCACAATTTTAAACAACCTCTCGCTTTGGTATCTAGGAAACAAAAGGACTGGGACAAAAAACTCCCCTTTTTCCTGCTGGCCTATAAAAGCGCCCTCCTGAGATACCCGGGTTCACACCTTCCAGATGCTTCGGAGAGATTTGTTTCCGCGATCTAGTTTCGGCGCCCTCAGATGCGCCTTTATTCCGAGGAGTCGTGGAAAAAACCCTTCGGCCCGGTTTAAGATGTGCATCATTTTGCTCGGGACGGATCAACCCGAAACGGAAAAAATGAAGATCGTAGAACCGAAGGTACGGGACAGAGTTCAACGCAGGTGACAAAGTTTGGTAAAATCTTCTCGACGGAAAGGGTGTCTCCCCAAACTGCATCGCCGTGGGGGGTCCCTTTCCAGTCTAAAGGCTGAATGACGTATCGTGGATTTGTAATCACCAAACTCGAAAACCAAGAGTTGTACATTTTAAGTGGTGCCCTCTACCGGTTGTAATTGTCAGACCCTGGTCACTATGGCGTAATTTCCTCTTTTCTTTCATCTCTCATTTCTTTCCCGTTTTCCCTTCTTTTCCCCTTTCCCCCAAAAAAACTTTCACTCACTATTAGCCCTGTTTGTGTACATATTTGTAATTAAATTTGTTTTCCCTTAATGGTATTTTATTATTATGTTTATGATTTATTCGTGTAAATTATTTTTATGTTGTTATTTATTTATTAATTGCTTTGCTTATTGGCTATTGATTACTTGCTTGAATTGTTGTTGTGTTATCAGTGTAGGCTTTTTTTGTGTGACCTCCTAACTAGGGATTGTACTGCCGGGGTGTGCGTCCCGGGAAGGGGGCAAAAGTTTCGAAAATTTTGGGCAACCCCCTTCTTGTGGGTTAAAAATTTTGTATTTTATCTTCAAATGATACATTTTTCTTTTTGTTGCATCAAAATGGCCAATTGAACCCGGAGATTGGAGGTTTCGGTTTTCCCTTGTTTTTCAATGGAGGTTCTAGAAAACTCGAGAATATTAGTCCCAGAGTTAGATTCTTCACTTTTTAGGATTATTTTTGGCACAAATTTGGGGATTTTTGCCTAGTCGCCAAAATAGGCGAGTTTTTTGGCTTTGGGGCGTTTTCCCCCAATGGGCCCCGGGAGTTTTTTTTCCTGCATTAAAACGATAATAACCTAACTTTACTTCTTGACATAATAAAAATTTTGCGCTTTAGTAGAAACCCCGAGAAATTGACTTTGGAAGCTGCTCGCAGTTCTGCCCTGGTATATATAGAACCGGCTTGCCCCCAAAGTTCAGTGCAGAGCTTGAACGCTCACTGTGTGAAGAGCTGTCAGTGAGAGTCCGCTTGCTTTGTGACAATGTATAGCTGCTCTAGAAGCCGTAGTTTTAGCTTGCTCTTTATGAAAGCTGTTTTCACAGTGCGCTGTGTGTACCATACTTTATCATTGCTGTGTCTTAAGGGTTGGTCGGATCTCTTGAAATTTTATGAATTTTGTGTGAAAATGATTATTTTGTGGAGAAATTTCAGCTTTGGGGAGTTTGATTAAGCGGGGTTTTAAAGCCCTTACTAGTTGTGGTGAAATTTTTTTACAGCCCATTGTTTACGAATTTTTTTAAAAATAAAGTTTGTGTTCCCTGACAATCTTTTTACTTTAACTTTTTCCCAAAATTAAAACGACCCCAAACAAAAACCTCCCCCAACAAAAATCATAAAAAATTTTAAACAAAAAAACCAAACCCCCCAAATTTCCTTTTTCAAAAATTTTATTTAAAATTTTTTTAACTAATTTAAAAACACAAAACCCAAACTTTTCACTTACAACCCTTTAAAAATTTTAAATTCAATTTTTTTACAAAAATTTTACAAAAATTAAAAAATCTTTTACTCACATTTTAAAAAAAAGGGGGATGATTTGGTTTTAAAAAAAAGGGTTTTTTTCCCCTCAACCATAAATCCTAAACCCCCTTAAAAAATTTTTTTAAAACTATTATTTTTTTTAACCCAACACACACAAAAAATTCACCTTTTTAACAAAACAATGTTTGGGAAAATTTGGGGAAAAATTCCCCTTGAAGTTTATGCAAGTTGAATCAAGTGTTTAGTTTACATTGCCCAATTGCAAAGCTTTCATTTCAAGCTTAAAAAATTTTTTTTTTGCTTGAATTTATTTTAAAATTTTTTTTTAAAAACACGGGGGGCCCCCAAAATTTATTTTTGCGATTTCCCCCCCTTTTGCTGTAATTTTGTTTTTTTAATTGTTTCCATCAAAGTCGAGGCTGGGTTCGATCCCGGGACCTTTCGATTGTAGCCGAGCGGTTTCCATTTAGCCCCTTTGGCCCTTGTGCAGCTAGACTAAAGTTTTAAGGAATTTTAAGTGTTTTTGGCCAGATTGATAAATGGGGGATTGTTATTTGATTTTTTTTTTTTTTTTTCCATGGGATGCATCAAAATTAAAATAATTTTTTGTGTGTTTAGAGCCTCTACAATAGGGAAAAAACATAATAAAACTTAAGGAAAAAAATGTTTTAAAACTTTTCAGCACCCGCAACACTCATGAAGCAATACTGCGGCACCTCCCCTCACTCGAGACAAACGAATGGATTTTGGAAATCAATTTTTAGTAGTACACTTGTATTTTATTTTGAAGGGAAATTTCCATATTTTGGGAAAAATAGAAAGGGTTTTAAATTACACAAATTTTTTTGTTAAGTATCTGAAATCA